>JAQPPZ010016707.1:0-126984 GCA_028583015.1 Wollemia nobilis
GGCTAGGCATTTCCTCCGTAGAGATAGTTGATATAGATGGCAATGTCTCTTCCAAAGGTTTTGCCTCTTCCAGGGGTTTCTTCCCTTTGTCCTTCTGTTTGGTCTCCATAGATGGTGTCATTGGTGGAGGACTAGACAATGAAGATGAACCTAGCTGGGGTTTTGGAGAACTTGCTAATGGGGATGCCTATAGAATCGGATCCTGTTTAGATGGATTTAACTAGAAATCCAAATGCATCAATGGCAAGGTCAATTACGGCATCAACTATACCGCATTACAATACTCGAAGGGTTCTAAGTCCGTCGGGACTACATGAACCTCCCCTTCAAATGTATACTTCAAGCATTGGTGAGCTATCAAAGGGACACACTTCATGTCCCTGATCCATGGCCAACCCAACAAGATGTTGTAGGCCATCTCACCCTCCAATATGTGGCACAATGTAGGTATGGTATTTTGTCCCACTTGGATTGGCAGGACTATTGTGCCAACTGTCGAGCAGATTGTATCATTGAATTCTCGTAGGGTGTAGGTGGAAGTTGTGATGTGAGATGTAGGCAACTTTAGATGCTTTAAGGCCACAGTCGTGATGATATTACTGGACGAGCCAGTGTCTATCAACACCCTCTTGTATGGGATCCCGTTGACCCATGTGATAACATGCAGGGGTGGATACGCCATGTCATCAGTCACTGATCTCAATTTGTCTTCTCGAAATGTGATGACCGGCTCAGTGCATCGCTTGACATGCCCCATGAAGTTGTTGAAAGAATTTGTCTTGTGGGGCTACAACTCGATGGCTTTCAAAATCTCCATTAGAGATTCCCGATGGGGTATGGATTGTTGTATAAGCTCGTATATGGAGAGCCTAGCCGATGTGGTCCTCAAACTCTAAGTGAGTTTAGTCCAAAGTGTGGCCACTGGTCTAGGCGGAGGAGGTTGTGGAAGGTGCTGTTGTGGTTGGGACATTGTTGGCACCTCTCCTACAGCCACCGCAGGAGTATTCATGCTCGGATACCTCCTATTTCGAGTCACTATACTTATCATCCCTACATACCCCTGCATGGGGCAGTTCTACGTGACCTCGTTAACTTGTAGGGTCTTTGCCTGTGGAGCATGAGTAGGCAAGGGGTCTTTGAAGACCTCCATTTTTTGATTACTTGGTGCGACGGGATTATCCACCTCCAGTGTCTTGTTATCAATCAGGTCTTGCACCAAGCCCTTAAATTTCCAACAGGCATTTAGGTCATGTCCCTGTCACCTATGGAACCTGCAGTACAAGTCCTCTCTATACCCTTTAGGCTTGGGTGCGTTGGGATCTATAGTCTGAATCTCTGGCAGGTTGATCAGGTTTTCCACTAACAAGCGGTCAAACAAGGAGTCCCTGGACTCTGTTAAGGGTGTGAATTGTCGCCTAGGGTGACGTTGTTGACCCTGTTCTTGCCTCTGATTTTCTCTGTCATAGTTGTTGGGAGGCACTGCCTGAAAATTAGCCTTTTGAGGCTGGGTTGCTTGCACAGGTTTAGGGACGTTGATTGCAACTTGGTTGACCACAGTGGGTTTTTTTTGCATGGTCCCGATTTTAGTGTTTTTAGTCCACTCTTTTTTCTTAGGCTTGGCTATCTTGCCATCCTATATTTTGATCTCTTCAATAATCTTGGCTTGCACTAGAGCTTCTTCTAAGGTGGCATATTGCTACAGCTGCAATAGCACAGAGATCGATCTCAAACAACTTTTGGAGAACATCTGAGTGAGGTCAGACATAGGAGGGAGGTAGGGCAGCTTTGAGAGCAATGTCCTCCATCGATTCCCGTAGGCCGCCATGGTCTCCTCCTCATACTGCCTAAGGCTGGCTAAGTCACTTAGTGACACCTTCTTCTTGGTATTGAAGGTGAAGCATTCAAGGAACGCATCCACTAACTGATCTAAATTGTTAATGTTGTGCTTTGGTAACTGAGTAAACCAATCCGAGGCAGGGCTTGCAAATGTGGTTATAAATGTTCTCAATAACAAAGCATCATTGTCCTGAATGTTGAAGCATTGGCTCAGGAACCTTGTCACATGCTCTTGAGCATCCTCCTCACCTCTAAAGGTTGCCAACTAAGGCAACTTAAAGTGCTCAGGGTAAGGAGGTGTTGGCACTAACGGATGCACGGGATGACTGTGGAGCTGGCATAAAGTGGGCTTTTGGGGCCCAAAAGTTTTGGTTTCCATAGACTCCAGACGCTCTAGTAGTGCTTTGTATGCATCGAAAGATTTAATCTCTTCCTCTTTGGTTTGCTCCCATTGTGGGTTGTGGGAGACTTGAGGCCTCTGAAGGGGTGGCCGGATGGCAACTCCTCCGCCTAGGTAGGGCATTTCAGCCTGCTCATATTCTTGCTCATACTCCTCGTAAGCTGCCTAAGGAGTCTTTGGGCGAGACCTATGACCCAGGGTGGGTCCTTGTGGAGGGTACCCATCATTGTTCTAGGGAGTGGCCTCCTGTTCAGGTCTAGGAGGTCTCAAAGGTAGCGCTTGGTAAGGTCACGGGGACCTATCTCGCACCAAGGGATTGTGCCTCTCATATGGATCCACTCTTTGGGTGCACGGGGTTGGAACCCTCTCAGGCATCGGGTTATGTAGCAACTCGTTTGTTTGGTGCCTGATGCACTCTTTGCTAAGGCGATATAAATGCTCTAGCTACTATTGGTCTTGCTCAAGCCACGTGATCTACGCTTGGTGGGTGGCATGTCTGGCGACTTCCAGGTCGATTTGCTCTACCATCTTGAGCCTAGGAGGCCTAGATGCCTCTCCTATGCACTTACCTCGATCGTGATGATCCGAGATCTCAATAGGTCACTTCCCTCTATCGAGGTTGGTGGCATTTACCCGAGGCTCTGGCCTCAGTGGGTGATCATGGTATCTAGCTGGTGCAGAGGCGCATGGCCCCTACACTGTATCTTGCTCTTGAGGAATGTAATCATCTTCCTCGTGCTCCCTTTCATATGTGTGAAAGGGGCAGGCAGAGTTAGCTCACCCGGTTTGAAGAGCCTTGCACTCTGGATTTTGTCTATTGGTTCTAACAGTGATGGGGGGCAAAGGAGGGATGCCATAATCATGTGGCCTCTCCTCATGGATACTATGCCGCTCTAGCACTTCATTGCACGGTGGCCACTCATATCGAGCTTCTAAGGGAGCCTTCTTATCTATGTTGAGTGCCACATGTAAGGACTCCTCCTGAAAGGGGCTATGATGAATGGGTGTGTCCCTCAAAGGGGTGTCCCTATAGTTCCATCTTGACATGGACTAATGCGAACTCTCTTGTGGGTTAGGCCACCAAGGTGACTTGTGCCCCCTTGTACACTTTTCGTAGCTTCCGCCCTTGGTGCTATAGCGGAGGTGACTTGTGCCCCCTTGTACACTTTTCGTAGCTTCCACCCTTGATTGGGCTTGGCTACGTGTGTACACCATGGTGGTGCTTTCCTACAAGCTATGTAGATATTTATATATATATATATATTTTTTATGCTACACTAAACAAAAAAGGAGCACACACATACACAAACAGTGATTATCTCATTTAAATATTGAGAGTGTGTCCTAAACCTGGTTTAGTGTGTTTTGATTTTTTTTGTTTTTGTTTTTGTTTTTGTTTCTTTTTGTTTTTGGTTTTGAAGGTTTTTAAAGAATGTTTAAATGCAAAATGATGGCTCTTATGACTCCCAAGAAATGGTCGCCCCTTCGATATACCATTGCTAGGCCGATATACCAACCTCTCTATATACCCACCCTTACGTGAGGGAAACTATAGGTACGTGAGAGCAGATGGTACGTGGAACGTAGGCGGTATGAAAGGGGAATCACCCTATTTATGACACCTACCATAGAAGACTTATCCTCGTGCATTGGGAATCATCCCAGCTACACTTGGTCAGCTTTCGTCAGGATTTACGTCTAGCAATAGTTGTGATCGAGGTAATGGATGCAAAAACCAAGCCAAGGTGGTGATGAAATCCACCGTTGGTCTTGATCAAGGGCTAGAGTTTTACGACCAGTGCCTTGGTTTTTAATTTGCCACGTGGTGTGTGGGGTTCCTTTTATTTTGCAAAAGGAAACAAGCAAATGACAAAAGGAAAACTTTCCCTAAGCAAACAAATAATTCAAAACATAAACACTAAAAATAGCAAATGACAGAGAAAGTGTAGAATCCTTACCTCTTCTCTGCTCGAACCTTCTGATCCTGAGTCTCTATCCTAAAAATACGTAGAGAGCAATTCATCCCTGGGTCAGATGAATAACAGAACTAAATTCATCACAGGGTGGGGCGCATTCCCATTCGTCCCTAGATGAGACAAATTACAGTTCTGTGTTCACCACAGACTGGAACGAACAACAGTCCCACATTCCAAAAAAAGAGATACCTGCAAACAAGGCAAATTTTGATCAGATTTCTGATCCAAAAAGGCATAGGACAGAGTCCCACCGTGATCACCACTGAAAGCACGAGGATACGAAAACAAGAAAGGAAAGACTCCAAGCATGATGCAAAAATGAAGCTAAACTTAATGCTAAATCCTACAAACTAAAACACATGAAATGGAAAGAGCATGAATTGAAACCCAAATGAAATAACAGCCCTTCTATTTTATTGATGTATTCCACAACTTCATTACAATTCACATCCTCCCTTTTTAGGGGCGAGGAGCGTTAAATTCATCTCCTGGTTACATCCATGGATAGCCTTCCTTCTTCCGCGTGCCCACATGTAAGATGGGCAGACCAAAATGTCACCACTACTTATGTCTATGAATTTTTATTCCTGAATGCTCCTTCGATTTTCCGGTCTTGCGTTCAAAGAAACAAAAGATAATCAATAGCACCTGCGGATAAAATAAAACATGCAATCCCCAAGCCTGTGATAAATAGATGAGAAAAATGAATTAAAATAAGACTAAAATGAATCCAAATGCTTTGAAAATTTTATAGGGGCATCAGGACATCACCAGGAGGGCACTGTAAAAAGAACAGTCGGGAAATTCCTCGCCGATTTGAATTCAATCCAGGGCAGGATGAATTCACCTACAACAAAATGCCGAAAAGGTGCTATCCCAAATGTCTAGCCTAGAGAGCTCCAAAAGACCTAAAAACTTGGGGTTAGCTAATTGGGGGAATTTTGGGAAGACCCAGATGGTCGGATTTTCCCAATTTGACCTCCGTCAATAGGAATCTGATGATGCTACCTGCAAGTTAGTAAAAGCAAACAAATATAGAAACACGATCAAAATTGTTCAAAACGAGACAAAATTTAAATTACAACCTATCTAAGCATCATAGGATTGAATGAAAAATATGAAAATGATAGAAAGCAAAATTTTCTACAGATTCCCAATCGCTCCTAAAAGGGACGATTAGGCCTGCAGCAGAGCAGGGCGCTCGGACGGGCCGCCCACCATTTGGGGCCTGATTTCAGCACCAATCCACTTGGGATGGGCCCAAAATCCCTTAAAAGGTGTTTTCAAAAAATTGGGTGGTATATTGTGGTCAAATGTTAGGTTTTGGGCTCAAGATTCACCCTTCCACTAGTCACCCAGTGACCTCCTCTCTAAAAGAGATCAAAGATGTGAAGGGTACAAATCACACAAGGGTGTATGGGGAAATAAAATGGTAGCACTTTGTTGCTCACAATTGCTCTGTCTTCCTCTCTTTTGGGGTGGGAAAACCCACCAATTTATAGACCTGGATGTCTCTTGGGATGAGCATGCAGGGGCGCCACTTGGTAGCCATGCCCTCCCAGGGGAGGGAAGATTCCTCCCTGATTAGGGGCTTCATGACTGCCCCTGTAATAGCCTCTAACACTTGAAAACTCTCACCCATTATCCCATGAAATGAAGGAGGAGTTAAGTGGTGGATTCAAGCTACCATTTATCAAGATTTGACTATTTTCCCGTCAAACCTACAATTCGCCCCACCCCGAAGAGAATTATGAATTCGTCCCTGGGAGGAGCGAATCCCAATTTGAATTTGTCCCTGGGTGGAATGGATATTGAGCAAAGTTCCTGAAGGTGCCAAATTGATTTTTGACCTTCCAAAACTACTATGAGAGTGGTTAGGACCACTGTTTAACCTCTGGGGGCTACCCTTGGGGCTGTGTGTGTCAATGCGATCAGTGTTTGCAGTCACATAATCATATTGGTGCTGTTTTGGTGTCTACACCCACTTTAAAGTCTTCAAAGCCTTAGTTGAAAATTAGACCTCTTGTAATATCAAGAAAATTTGCACTGATAATGGGGGGGAATACTGCAGTAATGAATTCTCCATATTTCTATCAAATCATGGCATCATTCATCAGCATTTTGTCTCCCATAATCCTTAGCAAAATGGTATTGCAGAAAGAAAAAATCGAACATTAAAGGAAATGGCAAGTTGCATGCTCCATTCAAGAGATCTTCCAAAAGTATTTTGGATAGAAGCTATTAACTATGCCAATTATATTTAAAATTTTACACCTCATAAAACTATTGACCATTTAACTCCTGAAGAAGTATGGTTTGGCTCAAAATCAAATGTTTCCTTCTTTAGAATTTTTTGGTAAACTGCTTGGGCACACATCCCAAAGAAGAAAAGGAAGGATCTAGATAAGAAAAGCAAAAAGCTCATATTTGTTGGTTATTGTGAGGAAATGAAAGCATATAGGCTCTTTGATTCCTCAACTCATGAGGTCTTCTTCCATTGGAATTTACAATTTTATGAAACATTCCCTCAAAAATATCCTCAATCCCCCTCTTACTCCATTGAGCCTTCTCCTATAGTAGAACCTCAATATTATGAAGATGCAACTCTTGATATTGACTTAGAAATTGATAACCAAGATGAGGAACCTATAATTCCAACTCAATGTCTTTTAACTCCTTCTACTCCTTCCACTAGTCCAAAATGGGCCCGCACCATTATTAAAGAAGCTACTCCCTACATCCAAAACATTCCATCAACCAGATCAACCAACCCCATAGGCACTGGTCTGGTCTGTTAGTCTATTTCCTCTGACCCTCAATCCTTCAAATAAGCAACATGAATTAAATAATGGGATGAAGTCATGGAAAATGAATTTTCTTCCTTAATAAAAAAAACTTGGGATTTAGTTCCATTGCCTAAAGGAAGGAAGTCAGTTCATTGTAAATGGATCTACAAAACAAAATATGGGCCTAATGGAGAAATAGAAAAACACAAAACTTGCCTAGTAGCCAAAGGTTTTTCTCATATTGAAGGTATTGACTATGTAGAAACCTTTGCTCCAATTACTAAAATGGATTTTGTTAGACTGGTTCTTTCCCTGGGTGCTTCCCAAAATTGGTATGTCTATCAAATGGATGTAAAAAATGCTTTCTTACATGGGGACTTAAAAGAATAAATATTCATGGAATAACCTGCTGGTTTCACTCAAGACTCCTCTCTTTTTTGTAGGCTAACAAATTTTCTCTATGGCCTCAAACAAGCCCCTAGAGCTTGTTATGAAAATATGGACTCCTTCCTTCTTTCAGTAGGTTTTTCTCATTGTGAGTCTGATAACATAGTCTACATTTGGAGAGATGAAGGAAAAATCACCATTATTTTTCTATATGTTGATGATCTTATTCTCACTAGTAGTAACTTCACTCACATTCAAACTATAAAAGACTCCCTCTTTGAAAAATTTGAAATGGTTGATCTAGGTTTAGCTCATTACTTCCTTGGGATTCAAATAAGTTAAATAGATGTAGGAATTTCATTGTGTCAACAAAAGTACACACTCGATCTTCTTCAAAGGTTTAAAATGATAGATTGCAAACCTTTTCCTACCTCTTTTCAATCTGGCATAACGATTTTAAAAAGAACATTGTTTTCTTATTTCAAGATATGTTCTATGCTTTTTTTCTTAATGATATTCTCTCTGTAAAAAAATAAATAGTTTTGAGATTGTGTTTGCCACCTTAACTTTTTGTAGTCACATAAATTTACACCGTTGTATACTTCATGCATTACCTTAACACCTTCCACCTGTAATTATCCTTCTACCTTCATCGTTGCATGGTTATTTTCATCTGCTAATCACTTGTATCATTCATCAACCTTGATAGTTTTATCATCGACTGCACAATAGATCCCCCTCGTGGTTACAAAGCCTACTACAAAAATATTAGGGCTAATTTATTTTTTCTTTTTAGGTTTAACATCCAATGCAAAATATGGGTAATTTTAGCCCTCCGATCTTCTTTGATCAATGACCCATAATCCTGATTTGTGGTGCATTTCTTGATTCACTTCTCGTAGTGATATGTCGATGGTCACCCCTCTTCATACACTATGGTCAATGCTATCTTGCATGTAAATATTCCATTGATGCCATGTAACTTAAACCAAACTGAATCATAGCCCTTTATTTCCTCTTAATCATTGGTCGAGGATCACGATCCGTGACATATTCTCCCACTCATCCATGTGGCCAAGTGTCAATAATCAAATTCTAGGGTTATGAGGTGGTCAATCTCCCTTACAAGTTTCTTATTTTGGTGTGAGGCTTCCCACCACCTTGCATGAGGTAAGATTAAAAATATTATTAATACCTTAATATTATGAATTCAATTACCAAAGGGGGATTATTTTTAAATAATAAAACTTTAAAACTTCTAATCCCAACTTCCCTTCATATTTGTGCACACATACCTTCTTTATTAACGTCTCATTATTATGGCTAATCACATGTGTATATTTGTCTAAACTCACATTTATTGCCATGCCATCCATGTGTATGGTCAACCTCGTCAACATATTTTGAATTTTTAAACTTTTTTATAAACTCCATGTTATGTCTTATGTCCACGTAATTGCTTCCATTGGTGGTATTTGATCCACGTTTTCACCTTCCTTCTACATATGAGTTATTAAAATGTACTCATGGTGTCCTTCCTTCAATCAATCATAACTATACACATCATCATTAATGCTCTAGTTGTAATTTTCATCTTGTCTTCATACCAATATTAGGGAGGTTAGATCATGACCTTTTATGTATGATTTCCAAAGTCAAATTTTAATCATCCATTCTATTGTGCACCATTTCAATGTTGAATCATGCTTCAGTTTTTGTTTCATGATTCACAGGCTTGAAAAATGTTTGTCATAGTGTTTACAAGATTTTTTAAGTATTATGCAAATCTACCTTTTTTTTCTTCAAAAACCCTTTTTAATATTTGCATTGTATAATTCCACTTTTGACACGTGTCATAAATCTAGAGTTGTTGACACTTAGATTTTTTTTTATAAAATGCGTATTTTTGGGGAGGTGCTATAGAAACTGTCTACAGAAAATATATATAGAAAATATCTACAAAAAATGTCTACAAAAAGTATCTTTGAAAACTATCAACATAAATTTTTTATAGAAAATGTCTATAGAAAATATCTACAAAAACTATCTACAAAAAATATCTATAAAAATAGTCTATAGAAACTATCTACAAAAAATGTCTACAGAAACTATCTATAGAAAATGTCTATAGAAATTATCTACAAAAAATGTCTACATAAAATATCTATAGAAAATCTCTATAGAAATTATCTACAGAAACTATCTACAGAAATTGTAATTCTAGAGTTGAAAGAATACTTTACATCTTTCTTCACTCTTCTTTTTTCCTCCCCCCCCCCCCCCCCAAACTGTATCATGAGTTATGAATGGATCTTCTACTTACCTTCCCAAAATTGTATTTTTGGCTATATAGCCAAAACATGATAAAGAGGATTTTATTTTGTAAAAAAATTATATTATGGCAAACCCTATATATATAGTAATTTGTTTTATTTAATTAATGAAGAATAAGGAGGATTTTCCTATATATTATTTATAACAAGTCATTAAATAGGTGTTAGAATTATTGAGTTGTCATTGATGTCAAGACAAATATCTTCAAGAGTGACTTAATGTTGTCATTGATGTCAAGGCAAAAATATTCATAGATGATTTTATATGCTTTAATATTTAAATGAAATATTTAAATATTAAAGTGGAAGGTTTATATTTAAATCAAACTATTTAAAAACATAAAAGTTTAAATATTATAATCTACATGCGCTGACCTCCTTGAGCGTACCATAAAAAAGTGAAATTAATATTCAAATGATTAAAATCATGGGCCAAACTCCTTGGGCGTGAATGACAAAAGAAAAAGCATATTAATATGAGGCAATAGTTCATTTTGCAAGAAGTAAGAAATTTTATATCCTTCAAAATGAGAATGAGCGACAAGGATAATATAAGGGAGGACGTTATGGAGAGGAGTGCTAGTTACGAAGTTGTAGAAATGGATCTCGTGGAAAAGAGCAGTGGAGTAGAGACCTATAAGAAGCTACAATTCAAATGAACTTCACTGAATATCCTTGGATCTGTCTCAATTTTAGTTCATCGCTCTAAGGTGTAATATTGAAAGATGCATCAAATATTTGTTGTTGTTTTCATTGGCAAAAACGGAGATATGACACGACATATTTTATCTTGAATTTTCAATCCAGGTGCCCAATAAAGCGATTGAAGTGTTTTAGAATATCATCAATATATGAATGCATAAATATAAAAAAATATGTGCAGTAGTCCTTGTTCGTGGTGAAGCATGTAAGGAAGCAATTGTGCCATAACTCCAATGCCATATTTAGATTGATATCTTTTGAACTCATTAGGAGTGAAACCCATGCGACGCACGACTCACAGACGATGATGAATCACCACATGGTAAATATAAATAAATTATTTTATTCCTTTTACTAAGGCACTCATCTTATCTTAGAATACAATAGATAATGAAGAAGAAAGAAGGTATTTTGGAAGCATAAACTTTTTGTAGGTGTACACAAACTACACAGGGAGCAACATTGAATTATTTTTTATTTAGGAGAAGAACTTGTGCTTGAGACTCTACAAGCTTCATCACCAAATCATGAGAATAATCATGAGAAGAATTTTGAGTTTCAATGATGGATAAATAAGATAGTCTTCAACCATTAAAAACCTAGCATCTTAGAGGAGACGTGATTGGATGTCATCAGATTGAAGAGATTGGTTATGTGTGCTACTACCAAAGTTAACACAAGGTCATCCAAAAATACGTAGAATACATGCAATGATAAGATAACACATGCAAATAATAAGAGGTATGTGGTGTATGCATCAAATTTAGTGAAGGTAAAATTCTTTAATTAAAATTGATTAACGAATTAAGGGAGATACAAGGTGTAGTTATTATAAAGTTTTATTTTGTATGTTATAAAATGGGAGATATAAGGATTCATGTTGCTATCATAAATTTTTATTTTGCAAGTTATAAAAAGGGATATATAAGGAGTCATGTTATTTTTATAAAGTTTTATTTTACAAATTTTAAAAGGAAGATATAAGAGTCATGTTGTTACAAAGTTTTATTTTATAAGTTTTAAAATAAGATCATTATTATTAAGGCATATTTGGAAAGCACATGCAAAAGGAAAATCATAATTATTGAGGTAGATTTAAAGGACATAGATTTGAAACAAGTCAAGACATCAAAGAAGAGAGTAAGAGGATTAAGTGCACATATTCACCCAAGCATTAAATTAGAAGGAAGGGCAATTCAACCATCTCAAGAAGAAGAAAAGGTACACATGATAGTGGAAGAAAAGCAAGGTATTAGCATCTCCAATTCAACACACAAGTAAGTTATATAATTCTAGACTTGGGCGACCTTTAAAATGTAATAAATGTGAAATATGTGGAAGCGACTAACTTAATGAAAGCAAAGAACATATTGGCCATTTTAAGATTTCTACACTAGTACATATCATCCTCTATATATTCATGAAGATAAAAGAATTTTGGGTAGAATATATCTCTATTGCTTTTAGTTGAAGAAAGCAAACTCAAGGAAAGGTGAAGAACTTGATGCCATTATTGATCAATATTTAGAGCAGATTTGAGTAGTTTTTGTGAGTAGGTTTTGGAGTAGATTTAAGTAATATTTGTAAGTAGGTTTTCAAGAAGATTTGAGTAGTATTTATGAGAAAGTTTTGGAATATATTTGAGGAGTGTTTGTGAGTAATGTTTGGAACAGATTTAAGAAGTGTTTATGAGTAAGTTTTGAAGCAGATTTACGCAGTGTTTGTGAGCAAGTTTTGGAGCATATTTGAGCAATATTTGTGAGAAGGTTTTGGAGCATATTTGAGAAATATTTATGAGCAAGGGGATTGGTGTCTCCTATGGATTGGTGTCCACAAACTTGAGTAAGGGGATTGGTGTCTCCTGTGTATTGATATCTATGAACTTGAGCAAGGGGATTGGTGTCTCCTATAGATTGGTGTCCACAAACTTGAGCAAGGAGATTTGTATCTCCTATAAATTTATGTCCATTAACTTGAATAGGGGATCGGTGTATCCTATGGATTGGTGTCTCCTGGGGATTGGTGTATCCTATTTATTAGGAGGTATAGAACTAGAACTAGATTGTTGAGCAAAAATATATTGATCATTATTATCTTCCCTAAAGATATCTACAAATTCATTTCAATTTTTGCATATGCAGTCCCTTAGGTGGTTGCAATAATTAAAAAATACACTTTCAAGGATTTATTGCTCAAGAGGAGTATGTTCCTCATCTCCTTAAAAATTAGGATTTGTGAAGGGATTTTCTTCTTCAAGTTCATTTATCAAAAGAATGTAAGGAACCACTTGGTGTCCCTTGATATGGATGTTACATGGATATTCAATGATGTAGTAGAGGGTATAATTCAATGTATTAATCCTAAAAATTTACTAGGATTAAATTCATTCAATTGAATATTCATTCTTAGTCTAGGGCTAAGGAATATTTTAAAGGCTCACAGAGGTGTTTACGTCAGGTTCTTAAAAATATAAGGGGAAATAATGGTTTGCATAATCCTCAAAAAAATATTTATAATTTGAAGAGGATCCATGAAGAGAGGTTAATTGTCTTTCCAATTTATCCAATTTTGAGTTGTGTATCTTCAAAATTCTAGCTTATAATTTATACCAGGAGGAAGTAGATTCAAATAAACTTGAGGTAAGCTCAAAGAAGGTTTGTATTAACATAGGTTTGAGGTATTTAGGGAAATGAAACCATTGGAGGTTAGCCAAACTTGATACCAATGATGATATCATATAACTCATCCCTAGACTACTTGAGGGGAAGGGATATGTGGAAGTGAAATTTGAAGAGAGAGAAACATAATTTTGAGAAGGAACATTAAGAAAAAAAGTTATGGTGGGTATATTTATAGGAATGTGTGGGTTTTATGGTTGTATTATGTTAGGATGAAAGTGATCTATCATAGATGTGGGTTTTTTGTACTTTGAAGTTGGACGAATGTTTTAAGCCCTACCACCTATAGCAGGACCATAGGAGGAGTGATGGAATCTATGTAGTTGATGATAGATTTATTAAGATTCAAGGTATTCATGTGATTAGTATTTTTATTGGTTTGATTAGCATTAGTGTTCAATTGGTTGTGTCAAGAGGTATAGAACTAGAACTAGATTATTGAGCAAACATATTTTTATTATTATTATCTTCCCTAAAGATATATAGAAATTCATTTCAATGCTTACATATGAAGTCCCTTAGGTGGTTGTAATAATCAAAATATACCCTTTAAAGGATTTATTGCTCAAGAGGAGTATGTTCCTCATCTCCTTCAAAATTAGGATTTACGAAGGGATTTTCTTCTTCAAGTTCATTTCTCAAAAGGATGTAAGGAACCATTTGGTGTCCCTTGATATGGATGTTATAGGGATATTCAAAAATGGAGTAAAGGGTATAATTCAATGTATTATTCCTAAAAATTGACTAGAAGTAAACTAATTCAATTGATTATTCTTTCTTAGTCTAGGGCTATGGAATATTTTGAAGGCTCACGAAGGTGTTCATGTTAGGTTATGCAAAATATAACGGGAAAAAATGTATACCTTACCTTAATATGGGTAAGTTATCTGTATATGTTCAAATTATTTTTGTTGGTCATAAACTAATAAAAACTTATTTTTCAGGTATTTAGGATTCCTTTTTGTCTTATGAGCCTTAGATTGATAGAATGGATACCAAAAATATAAAGTGTAAAAGAAGATAAATGAATTTATGCGCAAGAGATATATGATAATAGATATTCATTTCTAGTTAAATTATAATAATTCATAATACAAAGAGTAAACCAAATGCAAACAATTATTCTATGTAAAATACAACCATCTATTTGCCTTATTTTCTTAATGCAGGATATAAATCATAACACATTTTGACACAAAAGTCAACAACAATATGAAGACAATATTTATAAATAAATTATTCTTATATATAGAAATAAAAAAATCGATTCATATTATGATTTACTTGTGCAAGATAAAAAAAATCATATATTTTAATGCAAACTATAAAAATAATACTACCAAAAAGCAACAGAATATTTGATGAACAATAAACAACTATATACCACTTCTCTTCTATATATTGTACAATAATGGTCACACTTAGAATGATATATTTGAATATGCAAAGTAAATATAAAACAACTAAGAAATGTAGTAGATAAGTAGAAAAATAATGTTTTAATGTTATAGTGAAATAGGAGATATGCTATAAATTACTATTACATGTTAATGCAAAATGAAAACAATTTACTCCAAAAGAATGTTGTATGTGAGCAAAGACTAACATGATACTTAAAGCGATAGACTATACCTTTCTAGTTCAAATCCATGCATAACAATTTTAAAATAACTAAAATAAATAAAAACATACAATTGAACAATTAAGACTAATAGATAGTGCACTTGGATCAATTGTGTACCAAAAGCATGCGAGACTATCCACCCAATGAGCAAAATATCAACAAATATAGATATGTGAAAGGAAAGTAATAAAAAGAAAAAAGATATTAGTGTGTGGGAGCCTATTGATAATTTAAGAAAGGAGTCTACTTCCTTGATGGTGGGTCATGCCCTACCTTTTTTAAGAAATGTATAAGATCCAATGTAGCCAAAGTAATATGACATAACAACCATATTTTTAGATGTCAAACTTAAGTGCATGCACAACTTAGGAGAAATATAATGTTATAAATATAAGTATGCCAATGGGTAAATCAAAATTAAGCAATACAAAGGATATATTTGATACTCATATAAAAATTTAGAAAACTAATGAGCCCATAATGTATACAACAAGTTGATGGATATTGTAGCACCAATTATAGAGCATGCAATAAAATGTATAATACTTCTATGAAAATTATAGTCTTAAGGATAGCAAAATAGGGTCAAATGGTAAAATATCAAAGATAAAATAGGGTGTTAAATGTTACCCTTGTCTATAAAAGGCCTTTGTGAGTGTGATCCAGATACATTCTCCAACTAGGTCCTAAATTTTACTACTAGTAGAGCCAAGAAATAGATTATTACTCTAAGAGAGGGAGATACATTGCAAAAATCATGAGCTAACACAAGAGAACATATGTAATAACAATAAGAAAATATAAATAATGATTTTATCCAATCAAATATTTGGTAGAGCTTCTATAGATATAGATAAAATAATCTTATCTAATTGATGTTATAGATGGTATTCATAGACAATGGAAGATAGTATTCCTATAGAAATATGTGTGTAACCAATATATTTCTAGCATGAACTAGGATAGTTAGGTGATTTGATGGATAGAAGGATGGTTAAATGTGACTAGAAGGTGCTACAAAGTGGAAGTACACTAGGTGGTCAAATCATCTAGGATTTTTTATTTTATTTTAAGTGAAAAACCCTTTTCGGGGCCACCTTGGTCTAAGAGACCATGAACAGGGGGTTCTACACCATCAAAGTCACCCGAGGGTCACACCCAACCCTACCCGTACCAACATTATCAATTGGATTTTGGGTACCCAATTCAACTTTTTGGTAAGGTGGAGATTCGAACCTGGGACCTCCCTTGGAGGATTGCCCTCTCCTCTCCAACTCACCTACAACACCTGTGTGAATCATCTAGGATGTTACATGTCAATATTGGGATTCATTTATTTTGAGATCAACATGCACATTTGGCCAATGGCCATACTAGGAATATGAGAATGAAATTTGAATAGGGTGGCTAAATCTATCACCACAAGACATGAATGAGAATTTATAGTCAAGGTAATTTGTTGAGCATTGTAGATAAAAATAACACAAGGGTTATGCATTTTAAGGTAGTTATGTTTATTCCATTAAAATAGGAGATTGTAAAAGTGTTTTGTGCAAGCATGTTTTAATTTTCTCATGAATAAGAGAGGGTGCAAGTTTCTATACATGGTATCTAGCTCATCTGTTGATGTTAAGTGTTGGTATAATAATCTGGGTGTTGGAATAGTCAATTGGGTGCATTCATTCCGAGATTTTTTTGCCTATAATATGATTTTTAAGAACAATTGATTGAATTTAACACACTTTACCGAGAAAGCCATCACAAATATTATTTGGAGAATTTCAACTTGAGAATTCCTACAAACAATATTTGTAGCATTTAGGTCTACAAATCACTACAAATGATATTTGTATCATTTTGACTTGGAAGTTGCTAGAAATAGAATTTGTAGCATTCATATTATGTTTAAGGTAAATATTTGTATAGTCATCAAATAGTTTTGTTCAACCTCATCCTAACAAAAATCCTTATTTGGTTGATTTACATTACAATGGGCTAAGGTAGGTAAACCTAGGTGTATACAATACCATAAACAACAACCATTTATTCATTTTATTTTCCTACTATAGTGGTAAATATTCCTTGTTGAACAATATGCTTTGTTTGATACTACAGTGTGTGACTCTTTGCAGTAGGGTACAATGAATTTCCTTTCTATAGAATCTTCCTCCTATGAGGTATACTATAGCTTGTATCTAGCCCATTTTTACTCACTTCTTTATATCTTTACCCATTATCATGGTGATCATGCCTTGTTGAACAATGCACTTGGTTGGGTACTACAATATGTGACTCATTATAGTAGGGGTATGGTGACTTTTCCTTCCATGGGATCTCCCTTACTTGAGGTATGTTGTAATGTGTCTCTAGCCCATTTTTATTTAATTTTGTTTCTTCTCCCCCTACTATGGGGGGCATTCCTTATTGAATAATGCGCTCATCATCAAGGGTAGGATGTGAGTTGACCGTAGGGACATATATTTGTGTCTATTTTTGGTATAGGTTACCTTTCCCTAGGCTACCAAAAAAAATGGATAGAAATGATTGAATACCATAGAGTTCATCTATGCAGGGTTAAGCAGAACGGTGAATATTCACCAATTGGGTGAATATTTGCATTTTCAAAAATTCAAATTGGTGAATTTGAGGGACCTTGGACGTTGGTCCTTTCACCTAAAATTTTTGAGATTTTTTTTTTAGGTGTTAGTTCGCCATGCGTTGATAATAGTATTATGATTTTTTTTAATATTCGCCAAGACTCCCACCTAAATTGTGGACCATTTATGCCTTAAATTTCTAAATTTTTTAATTTATCCTACCAAATTTATCTCTTATACTAGTATATATACCTAACATGACAACCACACCCATACAACTAAAACATTCATTCTTATTGAAAAATGACCAATAGTAGCAAAAAAAATAATCAGTTGCAGAGAGAAAAATAGATGATCGATGGATTAAAAAGTGCACCTGACCCTTCCTTGGGTGCATTTTTACACTCGATACCCTCGAATACAGTTTTGCACCTGATTGTCTCCTAGAGGTATTTATGTATCCAGGGAAGGCCCAAACTAGATGTAAAACTACATCCGAGGGAGGGCCAGGTGCATATCTATATCCAAGCCTTCCCTAGATACATAAATGCACCCGATCAAGGGAGGGTTGGGTGGGGTGCAAAATTGCATCTAAGGCTTAGGCTGGATGTATTTTTTCACCCAACCTGGATGTCCCTTGATCAGGTGCATTTCTGCACCCGACTCTCTCGAATGCAATTTTACACCCAGTTCGACCCTCCCCCGATCAAGTATATTTATGTATCCTATGGAGGACTGGGTACAAAAATACACCTGGATGTGGGAGGGTTGGGCTGAGTGAAAAAATACATGTAGGGGAGGGTCGGGTACATTTCTGTATCTAGAGGAGGCTTGAGTCAGAAATGCATCCGAGGAAGGCTTAGGTGCAAAACTCTATCCAGAGGACCTGGTGCAAAAATGCATCTAGGGAGGGTCGGATGCATTTCTGCACTTGAGACTCCCATGAATACATAAAAGCACCCAACGCTCCCCCACGTACATTTTTACACCTGACCCTCCTCCGGATGCATATCTATAGGTAGTATTTTGCTATTGTTAAATATTTTTTCCAAATATTAACAAAAATTCACCAAATTTTTTCAATTTTTTTCAAAAAATAAGGTAATTTGCCATGTTATCTAACATGAGGTTGGTCACGATTCACCAATTTTTACAAGTATATTTTAGGTTCATACCCTTATGCATAACCCTACATCTATACTTAGCTATTGGTTCTTTAAGTATTAAGGAATATATACTACTTGAATATGTGTATGGTGTAAGTTGGATTCTCTTGGTCTACCCTACTATAGTAATGAGTGTGTTTGTTGGTATTTGGTACTTGTCAGATACTACATGTGGCCTACCTACTACAATGGCATGTATGGTGTGAATAAAACCTCATGCAAGGCCAATACTAGAGGGAGGTAGTTTATAATGTGCATAGTATTAAATACTACTCAAATCAAATATACTTTTAAAATATAAGTATGCATATCACTAAATGCTACTCAAATCATACATGCAATTAACAAACTAGAAATGACATGTCATTTAATACTACATAAGTCATAAGTATATGCCTTGAATGTAGTAGACAAGTCACTAAAAGGCACACAAATAAAATGCTACAATAAAGAATGAATCTCATATATGGTCTATTATAATACAATATGGTAAAATAGGCATTGAGCACCATCATGCTAAGAAACCTTGTGAACCAAATATAATTTTGTATATTTTACCAAATTTTTAAGGGATGTCATGGGGATAATACTTCTATAGCTTTTGGCTTGTTTAAGAATTGTCAACACACTATGTTTTTGCTTATTTCATAACCAACTAGTGTTTTCAATGCTTTGGATAATGTTATAGGTAAATTCCTTTTACGATGCATGAGGCAAGTAAAATTCAAAAATTTATAGTCAATTTTTTTAGGGACACATACAAGTAAGTATTAGGTATGTTTCCCTCTACTTTTGCATTTTTTACTATGTATTTTTATTTTTATTTTCTTATTTATTTCAAAAAATATATATTTTTTAAAAATAAAATAGAATAAAAAATAACAAAAAAATTATTTATTCTATAATATAGAATTTTTATTTCTATTGCTTTGACTATGGTATATTTCTCTTTTTATTTTTTCCTAAGGACTCCTAAGTGACTATCCTTTATGTTGTTGCTTGCGGTACTTAAGGAGGGACAAGATGTATTTATAAAAAATAAAAAAAACATCTAACTTTCTAGGTGGTGAAGAGTATTATCCCCCTATACATGGGATAGAGGTGGAATATATTTATTAGTCCTTGGGTAGGACAAGAATAATCCATTTTGGCCAATGGTTTTGGTTCCTTTTTCATTCGATTATTACTTATTTTCCACTTTCTATTGGTTATTTTTGCTCGTTAATTTTATAAAACCTTAGAATAAGGATATAGTCATGATGAAGAGACGTGTTTACACGTCCCAAAAAGCATATGTTCTAAAAATAAATGTTGTTAATATTTCCACATTAAATTATGATGATGGCCATTAGTTAAATTTTAGGATTTTTGATATACAATCATGCATGTTTTTACACCTAGAATTCAAATGACACATCATTTTGACCAACAACTATGATTTTATGGTTGTAGGAAGGATGTAAATCCAGTTGTTGGCTTCATATGAAAAATTATTATTTTTTTATTATAAATACCCATTTTAGCTTCTCATTTTCTTACCATAATATTTTCATTCATTCACTTATTGATAATTATTACTATTAACACCACTCCTAAGCTTGTTACCTTTATTTCTTTTGTGACATGCAACCTTATTTTTGTTAGAATAATAAAATATTCTCTTAAGTTCCACTAGGATAGACAATTGAGTTTCCACTCCTCCATGTGTCAAGAGAAATCTCAATGGTGTCTTCATCAGGTCTGATGAGTTGTTGTAATCCAATGGCTCTCAATGATCTATTAGAGTAATATTCCATCATTTGGGATAATTACCTATTTCCTACATTAGGTAGATTTTATATTACCACATGGTAAAAATTTATTTCTTAATTTTTACCACATATATTAAGAAATAGGTAAAAATTAAGAAATAAATTTTTACCATGTGGTAATATCCAGGGCAAGGCTTAAGCTCCTGAGTTGGAACAGATCCCAGTCGCATTTTCTATTGCCGACCCATGTTTCGTTGACTGGCGCATATATTGTTAGTGCTTTGGTGTGCCAAGTCAATCCACTCTATCATCTTAATCATTTCATTCCTTTGAGAAGAAATGAAATGATGAATGCGCCTCTCAAGCTTTTTAATGAGTTCTGCAATTTGTATACCAAGGAGGACAAACAGAGATCTTGGACGTGGATGTAACCAGGGTACCTTCACTATCATATTTATGCCTTTCATTTCATTAGTGTTGTGATGTCACGAAAGAAATTAACGAAGGTAAATGTGATTGTATTTGCAGGTGGGTGATTCCAATTGGCGGAACATGACACAAGATTATGGGGCAGTCTGGGACATAAGTAACCCTCCGGCTGGTCCTCTTCAATTCCGAATTGGAGTAACATCTGGGAATGATGAGATCTGGTTGTCGACAAAGGGGCCTGGTCTCCCTTCATGCTGGCAAGCAGGAGGTTTATATGATAGTGGATTGATGATCAATCAAACGGATGTTGCAGCTTGTAAGCCACGTGGTACTAGTGACTGGATCGATTCTGCTGCGTGAATATTTCTCTTTTTCTATACATCTCAAAAATAGATTTCCGACGTAGCATGGTTTAATATGTTTTAATACGAAGCGCTGAAGTAATCGCTTTATATATAAATAAAATGGATTCCGTTGGCTCCGGGGTTGACTTCGTCTTACTCGTGACGAGTTTGATCTGGAATCCTACCTGATTCTTCTATGTAACAATCATTTTGCATATATAAATAATTGTTTTTAATTTTTTTATAGTGAAAAATGTTGCTTACACTATTGTTAATGACTAGGAAAATAATTGGTTACTCATTCATCATCATTAAAAAAAAAAAAAAAAATAGTTTAAATGTAAACATAGCACTGCTCACAATCATTAAAAAAAAAAACACAACAAAAAATTGTAAGGCTTTTAGATAGGAAAGCAAAGAATTAAAATGGTTAACCATAATTTAGTTATGTTCTGGACATACGGAAACAAAGTAATCTTTAACACTATTATTCACTACATAGAAGCAAATACTATGAAGTGATTAATATGAGTTGGATGCAACTAGAATGATAGAATTCAACACTAGATGTATTCAGGCCACATAATACCAAGAAAGCAATAAAAATAGAAGAGTAAGCATGTGGATCTTCTTTTTTTATTTGTGGAAAACATCCCAAAAGAGATGTCACTTTCGGGTAAGACCCAAGGAGGTAGGGGTATCCATTCTTCCAAAAACGCCCAGGACTCGGACCTGGCCTACCACCTTTGACATACTCAAGGAGCAAACAAACACTCAAAACCAAATTAAAAAAAGAAAATAACAACAAAAATAATAAAATAAAATAAAATACAAACTCCTTTGAGTGTGTCAAAACCAAAAGCACAACCAAACACGCACAATAAGATAAAAGAAACCACAACACAACCCACATAGAAAAACACAATAACCACATAACAAAACACAAAAAAGACAAAAACAACAAAACACTACAAAGACATAACCCAAAAAAACATGAAAAATAAACACAACCAAAACCTAAAAAGTAAAATAAATAAAATAAAAATAAAAACAACCAACAACAGACAATAAACAAAAACATAAACCTTAGAAAACACTCACACATAAAAAAATGAAATAACACAAACAAAGAGAAACCCAAGAACAAGAACGAAAAAAACACAAGAACAATATCAATAAACATAAAAAAAAAAACAAAACAAAACAACAAAAACACAAGAACAACAAAAAAACAACACAAAGAACACAAAAATGAAACAAAACAAAAGAACCCACCCACCTTAAAAAACTAAACAAAAAAACAAAGAAGACAAAAGAAAAAAAATAACAAAACAATGACCTGTCTAGACCAGAAGACTATTAATGCAAGAATCAACAGAGGAAACAAAATAAAGAATAGAATGAGCTAGGGAACTAAAAAAACTAAATGAACCAAAGAGAAACAAAAAAAAACAAGAAGAAACTAGGTACCTTCAGAACTGGAGCCATCCAAAGAAATGATAGAAAGAAGAGCTTCCCTAATTTGAGAATCCCACCATATAAGAGGGTGGCCATAATAAGTAAAATCACCTTTGTCCAAATCCCAATTAGCTAAAGCATCAGCACTCTAGTTTTGATCTCTGACCACATGATTGTAATCAACTTTCAAAAATCCCATCTGGATTAACTAAATTTTCTCAATAATTCTATTTATTCTCCAATCCACCTTATGATTCTTAGAAGGAGTCTTCAAGAGATTAATCATAAGTTGAGATTCAAACTCAACTAAAACCTTTTCCCATCCAACCTTAGTAGCCTCTGAAGGCCTCTAAGGATACCATACCCCTCAGCAAGGTTATTGGAAAGAATACCCAAATTCTCAGTAAAAGTAAAAACCAGGGAGCCATCTGAAAGTCTACCAATTCCTCCCACACTGGCTTTTCCAGGGTTCCCTCTAGAGGCTCCATCAGTATTGAATTTTCCAAAATCCTTAGGAGGAGGTTACTAATTTCTAGTCCTATCCATATTACTAATACTCACATTCCCTTTAAGTTGATTGCCCTTAGAAGGTTTAATCTTCAATATTTGCATCACTTGATCCCATCTTTGGTGGGAGTTTTGGGGGTGATTAAGGAGATGATGGACTGATTCAACTATGTTGGCTATGGTCTTTTGCCAAATATAGTGAATATCCTTCCTATCGTGATTAAAAATTTGGTTGTTCCTTTCATTCCAAATATTCCAAAGAAGAATGGTAGAACCCATCCAAACTAACTGCCTATTAAAATGATCAACACCCTCTTGATTAGGCCAATCCCTCCAAAGTTGGTGGTCAATTTTGAAATACTAGGCTCAAGGATCTTGCTTTAGTATATAACAACTTATTCAATTTGAAAACCAAATATTTTTTTCTAGAACTCGAAACCCTTTTGGTTTTACCATATAGACCTCCTATTCCAAATATTTATTAAGGAAGAAACTCTTAACATACATCTAAAATGCTTTCCAACCAAAGTATATTGAAATGGAGAGAATTTATAAAAAACCACCATCTTTGTAGTTGGAGGAAATGTCTCTCCATAGTCTATGCCTTCCTATTGTGCATTACCTTTAATAACAACAAAAGCTTTAAATTTTTTGATTGAACTATTTGATTTACATTTTACCCTATAAAACCATTTTAAAACAATAGGTTTCTTTCCATGGGGTAATTCACATAGTTCACTTATTTTTCTATTCAATAATAACTCAAGTTATGTCTCCATGGAAGCTTCCCAATCTTGTTTACCTTTGGTATCTTCATTTATATTGGGTTCAAATCACTATGAAATTAAAGCAAAATCAACCTACTCATTTATTTGTCTAGTATTTTTTCCATGTCTAAATTATCCAACTATTACTTTCTTATCCTCCTTGGCATATCACATTTTCTATGTATACTATTTTTGTCATTAGCATGGCTCTTGTTGTTGGAAAACTTTACTTAGGTGTACCTCTATCAAGCTCTATTCTACAAGGTAATCCAAAATTATATTTTTAGCATAATAATGTGGCTAAGTCTTTTCATATTTCATTTTATCATCAATCTCTAATATATCTAAATCCAAGTGAAATTCATAACCTATTCTAGTACCATCAACAGTTAAAAAACATAGAGAAATTATTAGAATAAGTGAATATTCTCTTAAGTTCTACAAGGAAAGACACACTTGAGTTTCCACTCCTCCATGTGTTAGGTGAACTCTCAGTGGTGTCTTCATCAGACTTTATGAGATGTTGTAATCCAATAGCTCTCAATGATCAACTTTACCATTTATACAAAGTTGATCCCTGGAATAAATCAATTGGTTCAATTTTATTTATTCAAATCTTGTAATGCTTTGTAGTTCTACTCTTGGGAATTCTAATATGGTATCAGAGCTGGATAGATTCTGCTAGCATTCTCTCTTGAAGAAGGTTTCTTGAACTAGATTTTAATATCTTATTCTTTGATTTTTAAACAAAGAGCTTTTTTTCATATTGTACTATGCTCATATATGCAATTTTTTTAAAATATATTTCCTTATGGTAATACCTACTGTTTTATGTAATTTTGTTTTACCATTAACGCAAATATTTCAAATTTTATTTATTAACTACTTTGTGTATGCATATTGATTTTTTTTTCCTCTATAAAAATATTCCTTAACGAATGCAACTTGCTTTAAAACAATTAAAGCAACGTTGCATCACGTTCTAGGTGTTTTTTAAATTATATTATTTCTTCCCCTCTTGAATGCAGACATCATTGTGTTTAACTCAAGAAGGAAACTAATATAAATCAAACATTTTTTTGGAGGCCCCCTATTTTTATTTGTCTTCCTACTTCACCTACGTTTAAATTTTTTCCCTTAAATGCCAGCTCATTCGGCTTTCAATAGCCTTCGTTGCATATTTCATAACGTAGAAGGATAAGTGTTCAGTGTCCTTTTGACCTCAATGTGTATCTTCTAATGTGGAGGAAAGGAAAAAATTTTAGGCCCTTACTTTTGGTGGGCATTTAATTTTTTTATCTTACAATCTCAAATCATTTTGTCTTTGTAAATTTTAATTAATGTAAGGATCACTCTCCATGTCACCAATTAATGACTCTTGGTCTACCTACCTAGACCAACGTTCATAAAAAAAAATTAAACGTGGCCTTTGGCCAGCATTTTACTATGGCTCGTCTTGAGACTGCGTCTCTCAATGGTTATTTCCCTCATTTTTTTTTATATTCTTCAAAGATCTTGAGATTTTAGGAAACATTCTACTTGAAGTTCGTAATATATGTTTGTCCTTCAGTGCTCAAGAGAATATTTTTTCTTCTTGTTATATAAACATATTTCTAAGCTTAAAATCATAACTCTTTTGTATTCCTAAGATTTTCTTTGGTAAAGCTTAGATTGATATTTCTTTGGGCCCATTTTATATTGTTCCCTATAAATATTTGCAAGTGTTTTTTCTTCAGGTTAGTGTGTGGTGAGATAATCTATTTTGCAAGTGAAATATTCAAAAACACTCATCACCACATCCTCTCTTTTACGCCTTGCTCTCAGTGTCTCTGATTCATCTTTTAAAGCTGGTATGTGGTACAGTTGCTAAGGGAGACTCTCTAATTTGGTGTCACTCCTCTCAACACCTATTCAATGTGTCATATGGTAAGGTGTTATATGATTTTTTAAAATAATATTTTTCTTATCCAGTGCAGATATAGAAGTCTCATTTTTTCTAGATGTCGCCATTAGTGCGTTGAACGTAGACACCGCCCTTCCTTATATCCAGTGTAGATATAGAAGGAGTCTCATTTTTCTTGGATACCACCATTGGAGCAGCAAACATAGATACCACCCTTCCTCACTTCTTGTTCATTGAAAGGTGCTTCATGGACCTTTTCTCGTTGCCTTTCAAGCTATTTTTTCTATTGCATCCTCTGTCTGATGTCAACCCCTTTAATTTAAGCTATATATATATATATATTGTAGCAAGAAAAAAAAAGCATTTCATTCCCTTTCCTTTTCGGCTTTTTCTTTGCTTGAAAATCAAAGGAGAATTGTAAAAATTTTAATAAAATATTTTCTGTGGGGGGTTTATAGGTTCCTTTTGCACCTATACTAAGTTCGGAGGGTGTCATTGCATCACTTTTTGCCTTCTTTTGCCTCCTTTACTTTTGTTGTTATGTTGGTAATATTAATTTTGTTTATATATCTAGCTTAATATTAAAAAAGTATTGATAAATATTCAATCCTTAATTAAAGAAATTACTAAAATATTTTTTTACTATTTCTTTATTTAATTAAGCAAAAATTTATAGTAACAACTTAAATTCTCTATTTTGTAAACATCTTTAATATTTATTAGATATATTTTAGTGAATGAAAAATATTTCTTTTCAAAACAATCTCTATATTAATTAACTTTTTTGGAATCACTTTGTTACATATAGTCAGCTTAAATGAAATAAAAGGGTATTCATTCCAATCCTTATATAATAAAGAATAAATAAAATATATCTATTATTTCTTTATTATTTCATTAAGCAATTAAAATTTATGTGTTCAAATTATTATTATTGACAAATAGTATTTTTAATTATCTCTTTAAGCATTATCTCTCATTCTAAACTTCCTAAGAAGAAAAAATAATTCATATCACAACTCACCTTATTGGACATACTATTTAAATTATAGTTTCCCTCAAGGAGGGGCAAATTATTTGGTAACCAATACAGGCCTGGTTGATATTCACCTATGTTCCAAGTATCATATCTAATCATATACTTATAGTTTACCTCTATTCAGGGTGGGTATTTGAGAAGAAAACATATATAGGCCTGGCATATTTGTTCTCTTAACCTAATTAATATCAAATTTACTCAAATACTTATAGTTTCCCTCTCGTTAGGGCAGGTATTTATTGAGTTATTTGGTATTTCCTAAAATATTTGGCATATTTATCACATTAACCTCATTAAATATAAAATAACCTCAAAATTACTTATAGTTTCCCTCTCGTTAGAGTGGGTATTTTTGAGCAATTTGGTATTTTCTACAGGCTTCTATTGACTAATATACATTGCATTCTCTAGATTAAAGTTAAAGGGCAGACCTTTGGTTTAACTTCAAAATGAATTCAATGAATACAATTGATCCTCTCACTCCTCACAACTTCCATACATGGAAACCCAAAATTTTAAATCTCATTTCTCAGAAAGGGCTCACACACCTATTAGAAGAAAATCAACTTGAGTTTGAAAAAGAACATGAAATATTTGTTCACAAAGGGAAAATGTATGAAACAATGGGTATTATAAGATCTAATGTACATAAAATTTTATATAATATCTAGAGTGTACTTTTTTTGGCACAAAGAAATGCCTAAATTAGTTTGACTTATTTGGATCCCAAGGAAGTAATGAGCTTTACCTAGATCAGCCATTTCATTTTTTTTAGAGAGGGAGTCTTTTATAGTCTATATGTGAGTTAAGTTACTACCAGTGAGAATAAGATCATCAACATATAGAACAAGAATGGTGATTTTGCCTTAATTTCTCTAAATATAAATAGTGTTAGACTCACAATGAGAAAAACCTGTTGAAATAAGGAAGGAGTCCATCTTCTCATACCAAGCTCTAGGGGCTTGTTTGAGACCATAGAGAGATTTTTTGAGCCTACAAACAAGAGAGGAGTCTTAAGTGAAACCAGCAGGTTTTTCCATGAATATTTCTTCCTTTACATATCCATGTAAGAAAGCACATTTTATATCCATTTGATAGACATGCCACTTATGGGAAGCAACTAGAGCAAGAACCAATCTTACAGAATCCATTTTAGAAACTGGAGAAAAGTTTTATGCATAATATATACCTTCAATTTGAGAGAAAAATTTGGCCACTAGATGAGCCTTGTGTTTGTATATTTCTCCATTAGGCCCATATTTTGTTTTGAATATCCATTTACAATGAACTAATTTCCTTCCTTTAGGTAAGGGAACTAAATCCCAAGTCTTTTTTTTTATCAAATAGGAAAATTTGTTTTCCATGGCATCATACCATTCCTTAATACTTGAGGTTTCTTTGAAGGATTGAGGATCAGAGGAAATAGACTAACATACAAGACCAGTGCCTATGGGGTTGGATGATCTTGTTGAAGGAATATTTTGGATGTAAGGAGTAGTTTATTTAACAATGGTGCGAGCCCATTTTGGCATAGAGGAAGGAGTTTAAAGACATTGGATGGAGTTAAAAGTTCCTCATCTTGATTATCAATGACTACATTAACTTCAAGAGTTGGCTCTTCATAATATTGAGGTTATACTATAGGAGAAGGCTCAATGGAGGAAGAGGGATTTTGAGGATCTTTTTGAGGGAATGTTTCATCAAATTAGACATTCCTATTGAAGAAAAATTCATGAGTTGAGGTATCAATAAGCCTGTATGCTTTCAATTATTCACAATAACCAATAAATATGAGCTTTTTACTTTTCTTATCAAGAGCCTTCCTTTTCTTCTTTGGGATGTGAACCCAAGTAGTACACCCAAAAATATTGAAGTAGGAAACATATGTTAAGCTAGAACAAGCTTCTTCAGGAGTTAAATGGTCAAGAGCTTTATGAGGTGTGTAATTTTGAATATAATTTGCATAGTTAATAGCTTCTGCCCAAAAATGTTTTGAAAGATCTCTTGAATGGAGCATATAATTCTTGAATGGAGCATATAATTAGCCATCTCTTTTAATGTTCGGTTTTTCCTTTTTACAATACCATTTTGTTGAGGATTATTAGAGACAAAATTTTGATGAATGATGCCATGACTAGATAAAAATATGAATAACTCAATACTGTAGTATTCCCCCCCATTATCTGTGTGAATCTTCTTGATTTTGCAATATTCCTTATTTTCAACTAAGGCTTTAAAGTGAGATAGAACATCACTCTTATATTTTAGGAAGTAGACCTAGGATCTTCTATAAAAATCATCAATAAATGTTAGAGCATACTTTGCTACTTTAAATTAAGGTTCAGGAAAGGATATTAAGTCACTATGGATTAAATCTAGAGGGGATGAGGCTTTTAGAGAACTACTTGGGTGGAAAGGATATTGATGTTGCTTTCCAAGAGCACATACAGGACCAAATCCATCACTAGAAGAGACTTGGGGTAATCCTACAACTATATCATGGGTGCTCAAATCCTTTGTAACTAAGATGACCAAACCTTTCATGCCAAATTTGACTTTCAAGATCACCATGAGCCACAAAATAGGATGCTCCTTCTATATTTTAAAAACCTTTGAAGTGAAAAAGACGAGAGTTATGATCAATATTCCCTTTTGTTATAAGAGAATGGGTATCTTGAAAATATCTTATCTCAAATCATGTTGGAGAGAAGATAATAGTTTTTCCCTTCCCAGAAGTACAAATATGATAGACAAATAGGAGATTGGTGGTAATATCTGGAACATAGAGAACATTTTTTACAGATCCACCATCAATGGTTATATCCCCTTTTCCTTTGACAGGGATAAAGGAAGACTCACCCACTTATATGCTATAAGTAGAGCTAGAGGATATAGAAGAGAAAGAATTATTTGAAGTAGTCATATGATGAGTAGCTCAAGAATCTAGGACCCAGTAATTAGAGGAAAAATTGGAGGTTTTACCTTAAACATTAAGGGATTTTTCTATTTTATTTTTATTTTATATATTTTGATCCTTCATAGCTACCTCTAGATGCTGTAATATTTTCTAGCATTTGTTTGCAGAGCGACCATTCATTTTACAATGAGTACAAGTTATGGGAGTCTTTTCCTTCTTTTTGAATTTTTCTTTAGAAGAGGTGGAGGATACTAAGGCATTTGAAGAAGAGGAAGAAGAATAGATTTCATATCTAGTAAATTTGGTTTCTTCCCTAGTTAATAAATCACAAAATTCTTCTAAAGAAGGCATTTTAAAGGTTGCCCCAAGAGCATATTTGGTATATATAAAGGTGGTAACAAAAAATTTAAAAACACCATTTAGCTTAGAAAGGATTAGATAAATGCATTATTCTTCATTCTGAGTCTTCCCACTGCCTTTGTATTGAGTGAGGAATTCTTTGAACTTGGTGAGGAAGTCAAACAAAATACTAAAATCTTCAGGAGACAAATATGTTAGTTCTGCTTCTAGTTGCATTGATCTCATCTGATCTACTTTTCCAAAAAAGGTCTTTAGCTTCTACCAAATTTCATGAGGAGTTTTACAATATGTAATGTGAAACCACAAACTTTCATGAACATTAGAGCTAATAATACCCATAGTTTCATGTATTTCCCTTTATGAACAAAGATTTCATATTTTTTCTCAAATTCTAGTTGCTTTTCTTCTAGTAGATGAGTAAGACCTTTTTGAGAGATAAGATTTAAAATTTTAGGTTTCCAAGTGTGAAAGTTATGATGGGTGAGAGTTTCAATTGAATTCATCATTTTAACACAAGAGAAAATTGAAGTTTTACCCAATGTAGCCCATATTAGAACTCAATTTATTGATTAATGCAATTGATTCAAGGAAAAAATACGAAGCTTTTCAATATCTTTCAACTCAATATACCTGCCCTAACAAGAGGGAAACTATAAGTATAATGAGGTTTTTAATATTGTTTACTTTAGAAATTCCAAATCCTTTTAGTTCCTCACAATACCCACCCTTACTTGAGGGAACTTGTAAGTATAGAGAAGAATTTGTCAAGGGTTTTAGCTTGATGTGCAATGATATCAACCAATTTTGAATTTGGTTTTCTCAATACTTGCCCTTACGCAAGGGAGACTATAAGTGAGAGATAATCCCAAATAAAATGGATGAATGAAAAATATATGTCAGGCCTTTATACCAAGTGCCTCCAAAAACCTACCCTTACATGAGGGAAACTATACGTTTTTAGTGGTATTGATACATGGAACGTAGGCAAAATATTTTGAGAAATAAAAGATTTAGATCTTTTCTTAAAAGTTCTTAAATTTTAACACATCTATAAAAATTTATAATTTTTAATAAATAAAAAATATAATAGAAGTGATTAAAAAAAAGAGGCTTGTGAACTATTTAAGTTAAGAATAACACTTTATATTTTTATGTAGAACTATATGAGTGAAAAATATTATAGTTGAAAAAAATTGTAAGTGCTTTTATTTAAATATTTATTTGAAAAATTAATAAATTTAAAAGGAGATAATATATCAATATTGAATTTGATCTAATTTTTGAGAAAGAAAAAACTATAGAACTTTTTGAAATATAAAAAGTTTTTTGTTATTTTTATTAAATTTCTTTATCTTCCTTAGTAAAAATAAAAAACATAAGAATTTTAATTAGATGATGGGGGACGGGAAAACGCACTCACACTATTCCAAAAAATTTCTTCATTAATCTAAAAAATCTTTACAATAACAGCTCGTAGGCTTTTCAACAGCTAGCGCTCAGCTTAGCTTTCAACTCACACTTCTGCGTGCGATCTCCGATCCACCACCCTATTCTATTACAATTCTTGGGTTTTTATAAAGGCCCCAAACCTTTGAGCCATTAATGACCCACCTGGCAGAATTCATTACAAAAACCTGCAAATTTGGCTTCCACACCCGAGTTTTCAATTTTCTTTCCATAAATGGGCAACTGCCCCGATCCACCATGAAAGCATGCATTAAAGATACCCTTGAACTGCAACCACTATTTTACCAAACTGTTCTTCTAAACTGCTGTCTCATCCATATTGCCCATGACCTGCAATTGTTTCTTTGTCAGAATGTTCATCGAGGACTGTTGCCTCTTTTTCTGTGCGCATGGCCGTCCGCATGGCCATCTTCGTGTTTATTTCATATTTGATTTTATTTTCTTGCCACGATATCATGACATGTCGTGATATCATGACCAATCCACCTTCAAGACCTTTGGTTTGCTTTCTGTCATGATATCATGACATCGCGACATCGCGACCATTCCACCTTTGTGCCATGGTTTCTTTTGTTTGTCACGATATCGTGACCACCTTCTGCCTTGCCCTGACTTCTTCTTTTGTTTGTCATGATATCACGATGTCGCGATATCGCGGATATCGCGACCACCTTCTGCCTTGCCCTGACTTCTTATTTTGTTTGTCGCGATATCGCGACCACCTTCTTCCTTACCCTAAATTCTTCTTTTGTTTGTCATGATATCACGATGTCATGATATCACGATGTCGTGATATCACGACCACCTTCTGCCTTGCCCTGACTTCTTCTTTGATGTCGTGATATCGCGACGTCGCGATATCGTGAAAAACTCTGATCTTTGCCCTAGTTCCTTCTTTGATGTCGTGATATCACGACGTCACGATATCGCAATAGCCTTCTACCTTTGCTAAAGAAAAGAAATAAAACAAAATACTTAGAGAAATTTAGTTGATGCAAGATTGCCCTATTGTCACCAGATGCTCCTACATCAGACACCCGGGGTAAATGGAGAAGTGACCTTCACTTCTATGCTATTCGGTCTATCTTTTCTAATATCTCAAAATGTGCACCTGCCTCTGCAGCCCACTTGAACCCCATCTCCTGGAAAAAAAAAATTTGCCTTCTACCAGACAAATTTTGGCACTACTGCACACCTTCTCATCCACTACCTGTAATGGCTTTAACTTGTGGCGCACTCCATATTTTGTCAAGGAGTACGTATTTGCATGACCATCATGCACTGCACTTCGATCAAACTGCCATGGCCTTCCTAACAGCAAATGGCAAGCATCCATGGGGAAAACATCACACAAGACCTCATCCTAGTAGTTCCCAATATTGAACGTGACTAAGCACTATTCACGAACCCATGCTCTGTGATCCTTCCATAACCACGCAATCCGGTATGGATGCGGGTGTCTCCTCCTTTCCTCTACTCTCGTTTGTCTTCCTTAATTAGCATGGATCTCCTTGCGACCATGACTTCTCCTCTCTTAGCCTCCTTAGAATGTTTTGATTCCACATCTTTATCTGCTATAGTAGCTCTAGCAGGACCCTCAGGTCTCTTGTTCATCCTCTCGCGATGCTGGGGACACTCGTATGCCTGATGTCCCTCTTCTCCATAGTGGAAACAGGTTCGATGAAATAGTCCTCTTCCATACCCACATCCAGATCTACCTCTTCCTCTTGGGTAGCCATTGTTTTGAACTTGGGGTTTGTAATCATCACTTGCCTTTTGCTTTTGGCTACTGCTAGCTTCTTTCTTCTCCTCTTTTCCTTCATCTTTTCTTCCACCAGTCTTTCCTCCATGCCCTCTTCCTCTTTGCTTGCTCTCAAACCTTCGGTTCAGTTTTTCTTCAACCTTCAGAGCAAACTGGTAAGCATCTTCAATGGTGCTCACCCGAACTAGGCTCAACTCTTCCTAGATACTGGGTCTCAACCCATTGATATAATGGGCCACCTTCTCCTTGCTTGCCTCTAAATGGTCAGTTCTAATGGAGATCTTATAAAACTCCTCTGTGTATTCTTGGATAGTTTTGTTCATCTGTCTCAAACTCTGCATTTTCCTTAGCAGATCCAATTCATAATCTATAGGAATAAACTGTCTTTTTAACTTCTCTACCATCCATCCCCATTTTGTTATTCTCTCTTTTCCTCTTCTATTCCACTCCAGCTGTACTCCCTTCCACCATATGCTGGCATGTCCCTTTAGCTTGGTCTTGGCAAATCTGACCCTCTCAGGATCTTCAACTTCTTCATACTTGAAGTATTCTTCCAGATCATTGATCCAGTCGATCAATTCCTCTAGATCCAAGTTTCTTGAGTACACAAAAACCTCTATCTTCAGCTTCTTTCCAATATGAGAGATGGATTTATACAACCTGGCTTGTGTCGGATCTACAGCATCTTCTTCTTCTTCAAATTGGTTTTCTTCTTCATCCACTTCATCTTCACTACCTTCATCTCTTCTTGGCTTCGATCCTCTACGCATCTCTTCTTACATGGCTTGTATTTGCCTCTACAAAACATGGACATCTTCCACTATCACCATGCCTCTCCCACCAATAGGGTTTCTTCTTAGAGGCATTCTTCTCACTCCCTCACAAGCCCTTCCATAGATCCTAGTGTAACTGCCTCACGTTCGGTGATCTATTACACACTCAGGAACTTTCGGCTCTAATACCACTAATGGGGGATGGGAAAACACACTCACACTATTCCAAAAAAATTCTTCATTATTCTAAAAAATCTTTACAATAACAACACGCAGGCTTTTCAATAGCTAGCGCTTGGCTTAGCTTTCAACTCACACTTCTGCGTGTGATCTCTGATCCACCACCCTATTCTATTACAATGCTTGGATTTTTATAGAGGCCTTGACCCTATAAGCCATTAATTACCCACCTGGCAGAATTCATTACAAAAACCTGCAAATTCGGATTCCACGGCTGAGTTTTCAATTTTCTTTCCATAAATGGGCAACTGCCCTGATTCACCATGAAAGCATGCATTAAAGATACCCTTGACCTGCAACCGCCATTTTTATAGACTATTCTTTTGAACTACTATCTCATCCATATTGCCCATGACCTGCAACTGTCGCTTTTTCAGAATGTTCATCGAAGATTGTTGCCTCTTTTACTGTGCGCATGGCCATCTGCGTGGCCGTCTGTGTGTTTATTTCATATTTGCTTTTCTTTGGTCGTGATATCATGACATGTCATGATATCATGACCAATCCGCCTTCGAGCCCTTTGGTTTGCTTTCTGTCGTGATATCACGACGTCGTGATATCGCGACCATTCCACCTTTGCACCATGGTTTCTTTTGTTTGTCATGATATCACGACCACCTTCTACCTTTCCTTGACTTCTTCTTTTGTTTGTCATGATATCACGACCACCTTCTACCTTGCCCTGACTTCTTCTTTTGTTTGTCGTGATATCGTGATGTCGCGATATCGCGACCACCTTCTGCCTTGCCCTGACTTCTTTTGTTTGTCACGATATCGCGATGTCGTGATATCGTGATGTCACGATATCACGACCACCTTCTGCCTTGCCCTGACTTCTTCTTTGATGTCGTGATATCGTGACGTCGCGATATCGCAACAAACTTCGGTCTTTGCCCTGGTTCCTTCTTTGATGTCGCGATATCATGACGTCGCAATATCGCGATAGCCTTCTACCTTTGCTAAAGAAAAGAAATAAAACAAAATACTTAGAGAAATTTGGTTGATGCAAGATTGCCCTGCTGTCGTCGGATGCTCCTGCATCATTAGATAAATACACTCATTAAAAAAATTTACTTAAAGGAATAAAGAGAGCTTTAATATGAAATTTATAACCCCTTTTTAGAGGCACAAATGTGCAAAAATTTGCACACAAACCCCCCTGGAAAAAATATTTTATTAAAATATTACAATTTGACTATGACTTTTGAAAAGCTCTTTTAAGACAATAAAAACTTCTTTTGAAAAGGGAGTCAAAATATACTTTGAAATCAAAGTTTAATAACCTTTAAAATTAGGAAATAAAAAATTAAACAATGCTTACTACCCCTAAGAGAAGATAGGTGGCAAGAAACCAAGGAAGAGAAGAAATCAATGGAGATGCTGGATTTTAAAGAGATGCGTGTAGGCGGTGAGGGAGAAGAAGACTCCCGATTGAATCAAACAAACTTTAAGAAAATTCATGCATTCTATATGTGCAACGTTGGTTCGAACCAGACGGAGTGAAATTCGAGAACTCATTTTTTTGAGGACACCGAGAATCCAAAAAACTGCCACCAAAACTCAAGCACGCCACCTACGATGAAACAAAGGGATTCAGATAAAATATAATGGTTATAAAAAAAACATTTATCTAGATTACCTATCGAGACGAGAGCTCGAAAGCTACTCAGAGGATCATTCACCAGAGTTAAAAACATTTTTCTTTTAGCAGACATGTAAACCCAAGGATCGAGTTCTATAAGAACTTAAGGAGGTCACCTGCGATGAAACCAAAGGATCCAAAGAAAATATAAAGGTTATAAAAAAACTGTTATACCTCCTATCGAGAGTTCGAAAGCTACTTCATTTACCAGAATAAAAAATAATTTTCTCTTACCAGATGATGGGCACCAAAAACTTAGAAGTTGCATAGAGGAACATGCACCAAAATAAAGGGCACTTTTCTATTAACCAATGATAGGCGTCAACCTTCCCTGCAATAGAAGACTGAGAAAAAAATGCTAAACTTTTTAAGACGAATCAAATAGCTATGAACTAGAGACAATCAAAAAATAACAACAAAGAATGTGTGTTTCTTCCACCAGGTTAGGAGAATATAAGGAGTGGCAGAATATGAGCGCCATTGCAGATACACCCAATTGAGAAGATACTTAGATACATCTGAAGACACCAAGGGTCATGTTGTGGATGGGGTGTCAAGCCTAACGTATCCAAGGAACTAGACTAGAAGTTGTATTAAAACATGCAGATCTAATTATAGCCAAAAAGGGATTTGGAAAGATTAGCTAAATTAAATATGAATCTAATCTTTGTGGGTCCAAAAAAAATATGGAACCAGGAACTTTTAGGCAGTGCCAAAAAATATTTGGGGCCACTAAAAAAAGGATGCAACACCAAATTAAAATATATGGACTATGAATTTAAAAAAAAAGACGTAGCTCCAATACTAATGGGTTACAAAAAATTTAAGAGATACTGAATAAAAAAATGAGGGATTAGAATTTTATTTTGAAAAAACAAAAATTCTCTCAAGCATGAAACAATATCTAAAAAATCAATTCATATATAATGAACAATGAAGATTTTGCTGATTTTTTTTTGGATAAAACTAACTATTGCATAAAATGAAGCAAGTCAGTCAAGAAAAATACAAAACAAATGAACCAAATCCTAGAACCTTCAAAAGAGAATGCTAGAAAAATCTATCCTACTTTGGTACCATGTTAGAATTTCACAATAATAGATATGCAAAGCATTACAGAAAATATGAAGAGAAGAGTGGAATTGATTGATTTATTCCAAGGATAAAATTTGTATAAATAGTAGAGTTGATCATTGAGAGTCGTTGGATTACAACTCATCAGACCCTGATGAAGACACCAATGAGATTTCTCCTGACACATGTGGATTACAAAAACTCATCAGACCTAATGAAGAAACCACTGAGAGTTCTCTTGACACATGCAGAAGTGGAAACTCAAGCGTATATCCTAGTGGAACTTAAGAGAATATTCTCTTATTCTAGCAAACAACACCCTATTTATAATAGGGTATTTATCACCTAAACATGTCTATTAGAATAAGTAATTATTCTCTTAAGTTCTACTAGGACAGACATACTTGAGTTTCCACTCCTCCATGAGTCATGTGAACTCTCAGTATAGTCTAGATCAGATTTGATGAGTTGTTGTAATCCAACGACTCTCAATGATCAACTTTGCTATTTATACAAAGTTGGTCCATGGAATAAATCAATCAGTTCTGTTTTGTTTCTTCAAACCTTGTAATGCTTTGTAGTTCTACTCTTGGGAAATTCTAACATGGTACCAGAGTAGGGTAGATTCTACTTGGCATTCTCTCTTGAGGGTAGTTTCACAAACTGGTTCACATCTCTTATCCTTTGTTTTTTTTTTAAAGAGGATTTTTAGATTGCTCATTTTTAAATCTACAAATTTTTTGAGATATTTTGTTAATGGTAATATATAAATAGTTAAACTAGATTAAATTTACCATATTATGTAGAATTCACATATTTCTTTTCAAATAATATAGATATTTGAAATTTTTTTACATCTCCTTTTTATTGTTCTCCTTGAATGCCTATTTAAAAATATATATCTCCATCTCTCTTCTCAAACGCAATCTCAAATTTACCCCAATAGCCATCGTTGTGTATCATTTTTTTTAGTGAACGCATACTTGCGTTGGCAACATTATTGCCATCATGGTATACGTTCATTAGTGGAGACTAAGCAAAATAGGCATATAATTTTTTGAATACAATAAAATTATGGTTAATGTTCTGGCTGTTAGATATTATTTTTTGAATCTCTTCAACTATAGATATGCTTTATTTTTGGAATCAATGTTAATGAAAATTTGGTAAAAAATGTCCATTGATATTTTAAAAAAAAATGTGGTGTTTGTGCCTACGTTTTTAAAATTGGTGTCCGAGATTATCTTGCGTAATAGTCGGATGGAAATTTGGTCAAACCAAATTCCATATTTATTAAAGAGAATGTGGATTCTTTGCCAACGTCTCTTCTTGGTGCGTGGTGATTAAATAATAAACAGACATTTCAAAGTTCTTCTCAGTTTTTCAAAATCATATCTTCCCAAACCTTCAGTTTCATAGGAGTTTCTCCTTTTTTATCATCCTTCGGTGCTTCGTAGAGATACTTAGTTTTTTAATATATTAATCTGAGTGATTAATAAAAAATATATCTTTGCCTTTGAATACTCTCGAGATTTTTAACAGTGTTCTCTCCTGATATGTGTTGTGAATTATAAAAAAATTATTGAACATTATAGGTGATTATTTCTTTGCACGGTGCCTCACTGGAGCTTCCTCAATCATCATTGTGCTTTCAATCAACCTCGTGGACCATTTGGTGTCATCTTTCACAATTTGGTGAGTCTTCTCTGTGTTAAGTCTTCCGGGAAGCCTTCCCTAAGAATTGCGTCAGTGCCTATCTCTGTGTGTGCCTTAAATAACTTCTAATAAGCCTCGCCCTCTCTTCATTATGTGGATGCCTTCTTGCATCTTTCGTAGCATAGAGGTGGTAATTTTTTTTATAGATTTTATATATATAAAAAAAATTATTTCGTTCACTTCTATTTATATCCTAACAGAGTGTAGTGATAGAAGAATTGTCCCATTTCATAGATTTTAAAAATCCTTCAGGCTGCTCGTGGACTTGGAACCATAAGGTATATTATTGTTTATTTTATGTTTTTTCCACTAATCATACTCTACATACAACGAATTTCAGAGTGTTCCTCAAGCTTTCGAATCTCCTATTCATTGCCCATTGACATAGCATTGGAGAATTCGAAATACGTCGCTAAATCTTGACGTCTCCTGTGACATCATTTAACTCGTAGATCTTCTGGTTCTTTATTTTTTTCTCAGCAAAAAATATATATACATCTACTATTTTTTTTTATAATTGTACCCTCTGTATATCTTCTATATTTTCTTTAAAAGCCTTTTTTAGTGGCCACAAAGAAAAATATAGAGTTGTAATCTCAATAAAATTAAATTTTTTTGGTGGGGGTTCATTGGTGCCTTTTTTGCACCTATAATATCTTAAAAAGGGGGATTATTGTTGTGTCAATATTTGTCTCTTTTATTCATTGTCTCATTACCTTTGTTCTATTTCCTCTTTTCAAAGTTCTTTAAGGGATATTTTAGTGAGGCTAATTTTTTATAAATTAAATTACTTTATAGAAAGATTTTTTCATTAAAGTATTTTTTTATAATAAATTATTTTATCACTCATTAATTTTTATTTCTTATAACATATGAGTAAGATAAAAAAAAATTTACCATTAGAGAATTTTATAAAGGATTTTATTTAATACAAGAAACAATATTCAGTTCTTATAATAACTAGAGCATATACATTAAAATTATTATAATCACCTATATACCACATATTGTACTTCTAAATAACTTATATTTTCCATCACGTAAGGGCGGGTTATTTAAATTTCCAATATAGAGGTCTGGTTGATTATACATTTAAAAGCCTATGTTTCAAGTATCAATTATATTCAATACTTATACTTTTCCTCTCGTAATGGCGAGTATTTAAGAATAAAGAGATATACATGCCTTGAAAATTTAACTTTCATTTGCCTAAAATATATATCAATATTGTTGACAATATTGTTGACTGTCTCATCAAAATTAACAACATTATCTCTTGAAGACTTCAACAATATTGTTGACTATCTCATCAAAATTAAAGAAGTCCTCACTCAATACATAGGTAGTGGCAAGAATAAAATAGATGAATAATGGATCTATCTAATTCTTTCTAAATTAAATGGTGTATTTCAAATCTTTGCAACCACTTTTATATCTACAAAATATGCTCTTGGAGCAAGTTTTAAAATGCCCTCCTTAGAGTAATTTTGTGATAGGATAACAAGAGAAGGAACCAAACTTGCAAATTATGAGATATATTCCTTTTCCTCAAGATCCTTAGTAGCTTCCACCTCCACTAAATAAAAATTCAAAAATAAAGAAAGGAGTTCCATTACTTATATTCACTACAAAAAGAATGGTCATTTTGTGAACAAATGTTGGAAAAGACTTCAACAACTAGAGGAAGCAAAGGATAAAAATATAGAAACTAAGAAGCAGATATAAAAATCCCTAAACATTCAATTCAAGACCACAATATCTTCGTCTAAATACTGGGTTCTAGATTCAGGAGCAACTCATCACATGACTTCCTAAAATAAATCATTCACTTCAATCTCCTCAAGTTTAACAAGCAGCATAGAATTTGGTGATTCATACTTTATCCTAGTAAAATTAAAAGGTGACATATCAATTTATGGTGGTTATATCAATAATGTTCTCTATATTCCAAATATTACAATAAATCTCCTATCTATCTATCATATTTGCACTTATGGAAAGGGGAAAACAATTCTCTTCTCACCAAAAGGAGTTGAGATAAGAAACTTTCAAGATCCCAACTCTCTCATAGCAAAAGGATATATTGATCATAACACTCGCATATTTCACTTCAAAGGATTTAAAAATTCAAAAGGGTCCTCCTGTTTTGTTGCTCATGGAGATCTTGAAAGTAAAATTTTACATGAAAGGTTCAAACATCTCAATTATAACTACCTAAAGAAATTGAACACCCATGAAATGGTAATAGGATTACCTCAAGTATCTTCTATTGATGGAGTATATCTTGGATGTGCTCTTGTAAAGAAACATCAAGATCCTTTCCACCCTAGTGGTTCTCTAAAGGCTTCATACCCTCTAAAGTTAATCTATAGTGACTTGATGATCTTCCCATAACCTTTTTTAAAGGAGCAAAATATGTTTTAACCTTCATTGATGATTTTCTAGAATAACTTGGGTATATTTAATAAAATACAAAAGTAATGTTCTATCCCACTTCAAAATCTTCAAAACCTTAGTTGAAAATCAAGCCTCTTGCAAAATCAAGCAAATTCATACAAATAATGGGGGGAATACTTTAGTAATGAGTTCTCAAGTTTTCTATCAAGTCATGGAATAATTCATCAATATTTTGTCTCCCATAATCCTCAGTAAAATGGTATTGTAGAGAGGAAGAGTAGAACTTTAAATAAAATGGCAAACTGTATGCTCCACTCAAGAGATCTTCCAAAAAAAATTTGGGCCGAAGCAATCAACTATGTAAACTATATTCAAAACTAAAATTCTCACAAAGATATTGGCCATTTAACTCCCGAGGAAGCATGGACTGGCTCAAAATCTAATATTTCCTTCTTCAAAAAATTTGGGTGTACTGCTTAGGCACATTGTTAGAATAAGTAATTATTCTCTTAAGTTCTACTAAGATAGACTTACTTGAGTTTCCACTCCTTCTCGAGTTAGGTGAACTCTTAGTTGTAGTCTACATCATATTTAATGAGTTATTGTAATCCAATGACTCTCAATGATCAAATTTGTTATTTATACAAAGTTGATCCATGGAATAATCAATCAGTTCTATTTTGTTTCTTCAAATCTTGTAATGCTTTGTATTTCTACTCTTAGGAAATTCTAACAAGTTACCAGAGTAGGATAGATTCTACTAGATATTATCTCTTGAAGGCAGCCTCTTGAACTGGTTCTTACTCTCTTATATTTAGTTTAAAAAAAAAAATAAAGAGGTTTTATATCTATTGTAGATTGTTTTTTATATCTGAAATTTTTTTGAGGAATTTGCTTATGGTAATATCTAGATAAATATTGTTTTACCTTGTTATGAAAATACTCTCCTCATTTTTTTTGCAATTTTATATGTCCTCCTCGAATGCCTATGTTTAAAAAAAATATTTCTCCACCTTGAACGCAGATCACTTCGGTTCCATTTAGCCATCACTATGTATCACTAAAAAGTGGAGACTAAAGATTCATAGGCATTAATATTTTTGTGGGCAATATAATTTTTTTTAATTGAAGTTTGGATTTCGTTATATCTTTTTCATATATTTAATTAAGGGAAGCAATGCTCCTCGCGTCAAAATATAATGGAATTTTGGTCTACCTTTGAATAGACCAAAGTTCGTTTATTTTTTATAAACATGGATTTTTGCCATCACTTATATTGGCACACATAGAGACTATGTCTCATAAAATGAGTATTTTCCTAATTAAATATCAATCATTCAAATATATTCCAATTTCCAAATCTTCATTTAACTCGAACTTCTTCCATTTTTTTTGTCCTTCGGTGATTAGGATGAACTTTAGTTATCTTTATATAATCATCTTAACAATATTTGAATAATATTATTCTCTTTTTTTGAATAGTGTTTGTTTTTTTTAGCATTATACTGATGATTTTTTAGTGGTGCCTATCATCTTTTGTCCTTTGAGGATCTCTACAAGTGTGCCATAGATGGATATTGAATAGAACTCGTTTCATGATTTGTGTTAGGTTTTTTTATATATATAATGTATTACGCTTTTAAGGAATATCTCTGTGTGTGTGGCATCATTGCCTTCCTCTTGTATTCTGGGAATTCTCTCTTCTCACCACCTTCTCTGCTACTTTGGGTGACTTCCCTACGTTTCACATACACAACCACAAGTCACTCTTTGCTAAAACGAATATTGTAACATCCTCATTCCTGAGAGTCTCTATAGTGTGTGCCTTTTTACCATCTTTTGGGACTCTTATCTTCTCAACGCCTTCTCTATGTACTACGTCATCTTCCCTATGTATCGCAATTGCAACAAGAGGTGGTAATAAATTATTTAAATTTTTATAAAGTTCACTTCCTTTATTAACCTTTCAGGTGCAGTGATAAGAAGAAAACCTTTAAAAGTTTACATTTTTCAGATCTCCAATCCCGCTTATCATGGATGTCGACCCTTCAGGTATTGTTATAATATTTAATTTTTTTGCCCTTCTCAACTCTCAGTACAATGAATCTTAGCCTTTCAAAGCTCCTTCCTCACTACCCATTGGTGTCACATGTTCATTGAAATATGCAACATCAATGTTTCTTCGTTGCCTCTTGTCCTCTATCTGACGTCAATTAAATTTTAGCTCAGATCTGCTAAGTTTTTTAAGATAAAAATATACATTTGATATTTGTTTAAAATTGTAGCCTTCAAAAGCTTCTATCCTTTTCTTTCCGACCTCTCCTTGGACAGAATATATAAAGGACAATTTTAATCTCTATAATATAATTTTTTTGGGGGTTTTATAGGTTCCCTTTTGCACCTATCATAGCATCAAGGGGGGGTGTTATTGCATCAATTTTTACCTCTTTTATTTTTGCCTCATTACCTTTGTTATAAGTCATTTGTTTATAAATATTGGTAATGAAATATAAGTGAGGATAATTGATTTCAAATTACATTCCTTGATACATTAAAGATCTTAAATAAAAAATATTTAATTCTTTCTTTAATTCCTTCTTAAAGCAAATCTCTATATTAAACAACTTACTTTGTTCTAATTAATTTGCTTTCCAAAGTTATTTAATATTATATAGATATTTATTTAATGGATGAAATTAAGGATATCATTAATATATTATTTTATTATTTCCTTTCTTGCAATAGATCTCTGTATTTTTTTTTTTTTTTTTGGAAAACATCCCAAAAGGGATGCCACTTTTGGGTAAGACCCAAGGAGGCAGGGGTATCCATTTTGTAAAAAATTCCCAAGACTCGGACCTAGCCTACCACCTTTGACATACTCAAGGAGCAAACAAACACACAAAACCAATTTAAAAATAAGTAAATAAATAAGTAAATAACAACAAAAATAATAAAATAAAATAAAAAACATGCTCCTTGATTGTGTCAAAAACAAAAGCACAACCAAACACACATAATAAGATAAAATAAACCACAACATAAATCACATATAAAAACACAAGAACCACATAACAAAACGCAAACAAGACAAAAACAACAAAACACTACAAAGACATAACCCAAAAAAAACATGAAAAATAAACACAACCAAAACCTAAAAAATTAAAAAATAAAAATAAATAAAAAACAACCAACATCAGACAATAAAAATAAATAAAAAACATAGAAAAACACTCACACATAAAAACACGAACTAACACAAACAAATAGAAACCCAAGAACAAGAACGAAACAAACACAAGAACAATAACAAAAAAATATATAAAAAAAAAAACACAAAACAACAAAAAACAACACAAAGAACACAAAAACAAAATAAAACAAAAGAACCCACCCACCTTAAAAAACTAAAAATAAAAAAAAATAATAAATAATAAAATAAATAAAAAATAAAATAAAATAAAATGAACATAACAATGACCTATCTAGACCAAAAGACTATTAAGGCAAGAATCAACATAAGAAATAAAATAAACAATAGAATGAGCTAGGGAACTAAAAAAAATTGAATGAACCAAAGAGAAGCAAAAAAAAAGAAGAAGAAACTAGGTACCTTCAAAACTGGAGCCATCCAAAGAAATGATAGAAAGAAGAGCTTCCCTAATTTGAGAAGCCCACCATCTAGGAGGGTGGCCATAACAAGTAAGATCACCTTTGTCCAAAGCCCAATTAGCTAAAGCATAAACACTCTTGTTTTTATCTCTGACCACATGATTGTAATCGACATTCAAAAATCCCATCTGGATTAATTGAATCTTCTCAATAATTCATTTTATTCTCTAATCCACCTTATGATTCCTAGAATGAGTCTTCAATAGATTAATCATAAGTTGAGAGTCAGACTCAACTAACATATTTTCCCATCCAACCTTAGTAGCCTCCTAAAGGCCTCTGAGGATACCATACCCCTCAGCCAGGTTATTGGAAAGAATACCCAAATTCTTAGCAAAAGTAAAAACCAGGGAGCCATATGAAAGTCTACCAATTTCTCCCACACTGGCTTTTCTAGGGTTCCCTCTAGAGTCTCCATCAGTATTGAATTTTCCAAAATCCTTAGGAGGAGGTTGCCAATTTCTTTTCCTACCCATATTACTAATACTTGCATTCCCTTTAAGTTTGTTTCCCTTAGAAGATTTAATCTTCAATATTTGCATCACTTCATCCCATCTTTGGTTGGATTTTTGGGGGTGATTAAGGAGTTGATGGAATGATTCAACTAAGTTGGATATGGTATTTTTCCAAATATAGTGAATATCCTTCCTATCTTGATTAAAAATTTGGTTGTTCCTTTCATTCCAAATATTCCAAAGAAGAATGATAGAACCCATCCAAACTAATTGCCTAATAAAATTATCAACACCATCTTTATTAGGCCAGTCCCTCCAAAGTTGTTCAAAATTAAAAAAATTGGACCACTGTAAGCCAAGTAAAGTGGCCATTCTCCTCCATAGCTTAGAGGCTAAATTACACTCAATAAAAATATGGTTGATATTTTCTACATTCTCTTCACACATTTCACATCTAAAAGGGCCATGAAAACCACACTTCATATGTTGCTCACCAGTAATCACCCTACGATGCAATAAAAGACAATTAAAGAACCTCACCTTAGGCCAGAGCTTTTGAGCCCAAAATCAATAAAATATGTCAGAAGAATGGTTGGGATTATTATGGCATAAGGTAAAATAACCTTGAGCAACTGAATACTTACCCTTAGTAGTGTTGTTCCATCCAAAACAATATTTTTCATGGGACCAAGAGAGGGATTTCATATGAAGGATACCTTGGATATCTTGTCTTTGCCTTTCTAGGATTTTAATAGGCCAATCCTCAATAGGGATCCAATATCTACCAACCTTTGAATTACTAGTATGGTACCGATAGTAATTAGCCACCTTTATCCAATTAGATCGGTGAAGCTTCTCCATCCAAGGCCTCCAATCAGGAAACTGAGCTAAAAGAGGCTTGTGACCAGCCCAAGAATTTGTCCAAAAATTTAGCTATTGACAATTATGAATGATACAAAATATTTTTTTCTTTATCAAATCCTCACCAGTATTAAGAACTACTAAAATAGGAGAACCTTTGGTAGGAAGTTGATAGCAAACAAGGTGTTCAGGAAATTTGTTCTTAGCATATTTAGCACAAAGATTATTGGCCCAAAGAGCATTGGGGTTATGCAACATCCTCAAATATAATTTAGCAGCTAAAGCTTTGTTGTTATTAATAGAAGATCAAAATCCTAACCCCCATTCACTCTTAGGAAGACATAAAGTATCCCATTTCACCAAGGCCCATTTTATTTTCTCCTTAGTACCACTTCAAAGGAAATGATGACTGACTCGATCCAACTCTCGAAGAACAGCCTTTGGGATATTCAAAATAGAAGAAACCTAAATAGGAATATCTTGAAGGACTGATTTTACCAAGGTGATTCTACCCCCAGAAGAAAGCCACATGTTGGTCCACTTTTTGATTTTCTTCTTGACTTTGTCCAACAATAAATTCCAATCTTTATTTTTCTGCCTTTGAATATTTACGGGAATACCTAAATAAGTGATTGGAAGGGAGGTATTCTTATATCTTAATTTATCCAATACCATGGATTCCTGTCTAGCATAGCAGTGAAATAAAATAACTTTAGATTTGTCTTCATTGATCAACTGCCCAGTAGCCTTAGAAAAATAGCTAATGATTTGCTTAAAATTAGAAGCTTCATTAACTGTAGCTTTACCTAAAAGATTAGAGTCATCCAAAAATTGAAGATGAGAGATAGGTCTAGCTCCATGAGCAATGGTAACTCCCTCAAGGGTATTTTGTCCCCTCATTTTGGTTATAGTCCTACCCAAGCATTCAGCAAGAATGATGAATAAATAAGGGGATAGCGGGTCACCTTGCCTAATACCTCTAGAAGCTAGGAATGACTGAGAAAGTCTATCATTGATAAGAACTAAGTAGGAAACTAAAGAGATACATCCCATAATCCAATACATCCAATCCTTAGAGAAACCAAATTGCCTCAAAACTTTGATAAGGAAGTGCCAATCCACTCTGTCATAAGATTTGGATATGTCTAACCGAATGAACATGGAAGGAGATTTTGGCATATCCATGAAATGGATGGCTTCCTGAGCAAGAACTATCTCATATACTATTTGATGTCCTTACACATAACCCCCTTGCTCTGGGAAAATAATCTTATGCAAAAGAGGCTTCAAATTTTTTGCCATGATTTTAGTAATGATTTTGAGAAGAACATTACATAAAGCAATAGGTCTAAAAACTGAGATATGATCAACCTCTTGAGCTTTTGGAACAAGAGTAATATAATTTTTATTGATAAACTTCAATTTTTTTTTGGCTTTGTTAGCTTCTTCCACCACCTCTAATAAATCAACATGAAGGATATCCCAGAACTCTTGGTAAAACTCAATGGGAAAACCATCAAGACCTGGGGTTTTCCCTTTTTGCATTTTAAAAACTACTTGTTGAATCTCATTGATAGTAACAGGAGCAGTAAAAATAGAGTTCTCCTTAGAAGTGATAAGATAAGGGATTGCTTGAAGAACATTTTTTTGTGAAGCTGAGTCAAGAGGAGTAGTAGCAAAAAGATTGGAAAAGTACTCAACAACAATAGATTTCATGCCATCCCAAGTATAAAAAACATATCCAAAATCTGATTTTAAGGAAGAAATAAAGTTGTGAGATCTTCGAGTTAGAAGATATTTGTGGAAGAAGTTTGTGTTTCGATCTCCTTATTTGAGCCATTGAATTCTAGATTTTTGCTTCCATAAGATTTCTTCTATTTTTTCCCATTCCTCTAACTGAGTTATGAGTTTAATTTCATCTGCACTTCTATTCTTTGTGAGACCATCTAAATGGATTTTCTTATTCAAATTTTTGAGATGAGCAATAACTTCATGTTTTTTTTATGAACATCCCCAAACTCTTTCCTATTCCAAGTCTTGATTTTGGATTTAATGTATTGCAGTATTTTGGCAAAACAGAACATCTTAGTCCCATGCCTAGGTTTACCTTCCTTCCACAACATTAATTGAAAATAAAAAGGAGAGAAACTCACATTGGTTTTCCACATTTCCACCATGACTTGCCAATGATCCAAACCAGCATTATTAAGAGTCTTCACTTTAGGAATGTGACCATGGATTAAGAAAAATTTAGAGAGCAAAAACCTATCCAATCTCTCCATTATATAAGTTAAGCCTTGCCTTCTGTTAGACCAATCCATAAGGCCATTCCGTGTAGACACCAAAACAGCACCAATCCGATTATGTGACTGCAAACACTGATCGCTTTGACAAACACAACCCCCAGGGCAGCCCTCAGAGGTTAAATAGTGGTCTTAACCACTTTCATAGCAATTTTGTAAGGTCAAGAAGCAATTTGGCACACTTGGACACTTTGCCCAGTATTCGTCTCACCCGGGGACGAATTCAAAATAGAATCCGTCCCACCCCGGGACGAATTCTGAATCCGTCCCTGGGTGGGACGAATTCTAAGCTTAACGGGCAAAAAGACAAATGGTGCCAAGTGGCAGCCCAGAACGATCAGTTGATGACTCCTGCCTTGCACGCGTGTGTAGGTGGACAGAGGGGCCGTTAGAAGACTGTCACAAAAGGCATTTATCAAAGCCCAAGTCAATGGAGGACTCTCCTCCTTCATGGGAAGACAAGACTGCCACATGGCGCCTATGACCAACACATGGCATTTGTGCTTCCCTCCCAAAAGAGACCCCATGGGTCTATAAAAGGTGGGACTTTTCTCACCCAAAATATACGGGTTGAAGGAGTTTTCAAGCAACGAAGTGTTGCCGAGTTGAAGACCCACTTGCATCCCTTTTGGTTCACCTTCCCACATCCACCAATCTCTTTTGCAAGGGAGGTTGTTGGGTGGCCTTTGGAAGCTCGAACCTGACCCAAATCCAACACATGGACACCTGAACCAACCAATTCGCCGACCCCCAATCCTAAGAGGTTTTGGGCCCATCCCTAGTGGATTGGCTCCAAAATCAAGTGCCAACGGTGGGAGGCCCACTTGGGCACCCCCGCACCTCCCAAGTCCTATTTTAAGTTTTAGAGCATTTTAGATTACTTTTCAGATTGCATTTTGTGTTATTAGGTTTGATTAACCCATAGCTGCAATTTTGTAACTTTTGGTCAGATTCTAGTATGTTTTGTGTCGCTTTGTTGTTTCGCTGACTTGCAGGTGTCGAGGTCAAATTCCCGAGGGTGGAGGCCAAATTGGGAGAATCCGACCATCTGGGTCGTCCCAAAATGGCCCCAATTACATAACCCCCTATTTGTAGGCATTTTGCAGGTCTCGGGATCCGACATTGGAGCAGCAGCAGGTCGGTTTCTTCAACACAGAAGAATTCGTCCCACCCGGGGACGAATTGCGGTCGAAATTCGTCCGCCCGGGGACGAATTCCAGTTGAAGGTAGATTGGCCAGTTGTCTCAATGGCAATGGCCTTCTGGTAACTTTTCTTATCTTTTGTCAAGTTTTGAAGCCATTTGGACTCACTTGTAATTCACTATTTCAAGCAAATGTTTACATGCATATTTCGTTAGTTTTAGAGAACAAACACTTTTCATTTGCGGCAGATGCTACTGACATCTTGGTTGTTTCTTTGTTCGCAGGAGAAGCAGCGGAGGTTAAGAACTCATCGACATCAGCGACGGCATCATCTTGGCCCGCCCATTGCAATCGTGGGCACGCGGAAGGAGGAAGACTAAGTCACACATTGTAACAAAGACAAATTTAACGCTCCTAGCCCCTAAAAAGGGAGGAGACGTCTATGTAACCGAGGATAAGATATTTGAATAAAGAGGGCTGTGATTTCTTTACATCTTTTCTTTCCTTTCCAAATTGTCTCTTTCCTTTGTTTTGGTGCATAAGGTTAAAGCGTTACATTTCGTCTTACATTGCATAATTAGTGTTTCCTTTGCCCGGAATCTCGTGCTTTCAGTGGCGATCACGGTGGGACCCTGTTCCCTGGTTTTTAAAATCACAGAAACTGATTAAATTTTTGTGTTTTGTGCTTGACAGGTACATTTTTTTTGTTGCAGACTGCTATTCGTCTCTGACAGGGACGAATTCTGTTCTGCAATTCGTCTGACCCTGGGACGAATTCAAATTCGTCTCTGGGAGGGACGAATTCTGTTCTGCAATTCGTCTCCCAGAGGGACGAATTCCTGCCTGCAGATTTTTAGAGCAGAAATTCAGAGACAACAGGAGCAGGCAGAGAAGAGGTAGGGATTTTCATGATCTCTGTTATATTTTTTGTTTCTATTTTTGTTCCTTTGATTGTTTTCATCTTGTCCTGCATTGCATAAGAAAAGTCATGTATGCTTGTTTCATTTTTGTTGAATAAAACGAATCCCACACACATCACGAAACAATTTTAAACCAAGGAGCTGGTCGTAAGACCCTAGCCCTTGATCAAGACCATTGGTGGATTTCATCACCACCTTGGCTTGATTTGCATCCATTTCCCGATTGTCAACTGTTGTTAGGCGTAAATCCTGACGAAGACAGACCGAGTGTCGCTGGGGTGATTCCCATGCGCGCGAGGATAAGTTTTCTATGGTAGGTGCCATTAACAGGACAATCCCCCTTTCGTACCGCCTACGTACCACGTACCTTCTGCTCTCACGTACCTATAGTCTCCCTCTCGTAAGGGCGGGTATATAGAGAGGTTGGTATATCGGCCTGGTTGGTATATTGAAGGGGCTACCGTTTTGGGAGTTATATGAGCCGTCATAATGCATTTAAACGATCTTCAAAACCTACAAAAACAAAACAAAACACCAAAATGCACTAAACCAGTTTAGGGCACACCAATAATCCTTAAAAGAGATAATCACGGTTTTGTGAATGTGTGTGTTCATTTCTGCTTAGTGTAACAAAAAAAAAAAATCATAAACAAAAAGATAAAAAATCTACGCATTTTGTCATTTTCTCCAAAAGCTCCAAGGATTCCCGTAATCGCTTGGTCACTCCAAAATGCCCCAAAGGTGTCCATGAACCCTTTGGTCAACCCAAAATCACCCCAAATGTGCCCATAAGTGATGCAGGACCATCCAACAAAGTATGGGAAATCTTATATTTTTCCCTAAATTTTAGTGCATCTTGTCGGGGCCATAACTTCTCAACCGTAGCTCCGATTGACTTGAAATTTTACAGGGAGTTAGGTGGGATAATTTTAAACAAATAAATTCCCTAGAATTCTATTTGCCCAAAAAAGTCAGTTTTCGGGGCCAAATTCCATCATCTAGTGCCCCGAAATTAGGTTTTAAAATTGGGCACGCAATTCTATGCACTTTTTGAGCTGTTCGGATGTCAATATCTCCTAATATATTTAGAGCTAGGACTTGAAACTTCATTTTTGTCTTATCTACTATAAGAGGGATGCACACGCCAATTTTGGGCCCCATATGACTCATTTCAATTTTTAGGGTTTTTAGAGAGACATCGTCATGGTGCTCACCCATAGCCAAGCCCAATCACGGGCGGATGCTATGGGGAATATCCAAGGAAGAACAAGTCATCTCCATTACAATCCCAAGGATTTGGTCATACCACCTTGGCGACCTAACACACAAGGCAGTCCCCTCCACACCTTAAAGGAAAGGGACTATAGGGGCACCTCTTCTAAGGGCACTCCTGTTCAGCAAAGCACTCAGCACATACCCTTCCATGAGGGGTACAGTCATAGGAGAGATCCCTTAGATGCTCGCTATGAGCGGTCATCGCGCGATGAAGCGCTAGGTCAACATAGGGTTCGACGGGAGGAACCAATTGATTACACTATCCTTCCTTCACCCCCTCTAGTTGTCAGGACTACAAGGACAAATCCAGAGCACAAGACTCTTCAGGCGGGGCGAACTAACTCCGTCCGTCCCTTTTTCACTTATGAAAGAGAGCAAGAGGAAGATCCCTACCTTCCTCGAGAGCAATATACAGTGCAGGGAGCAATATGCCTCTGCACCTGCTATCTATCGGGACCACTCACTGAGGCCAAAGCCCCGAGGGAATGCCGCTACCCCCAACAAAGGGAGGTCACCTATAGAGATCTTGGATCACTACGATCAAAAATATCTAGGAGAGGCATCTAGGCCTTCTAGACATGAGGCGACAGGACCAACCATCTTAGAATCTGTCGAGCACGTCGCACGCCAAATGCAATTCACGCAACTTGAGCTAGAGCGACTAGAGCGACTACATTTAGAGGAACTGTATCTATATTAACAAAGAGCACCTTCGAGCGCCGGAAGGGTGAGTTGTTCCAACACACTATGCAGGAGAGCCAACATGAAAGGGAGTACGAGGAAAGTCATCGCATTCCTCGAGGACAACAAACAGTGCGGCCTCAAGTACATGCCGCCTACATCGACAGAGGGAAGCGACCCATTGAAATTTTAGATCATCAAGATCGAGGCCAACACATAAGAGAAACATTCGAACCTCCTAAGAAAAATAGGGTAGACCGAATTGACCCGATAGTCGCCAGACATACCACCCGTCAAGCCCAAATCACGCGGCTCGAACAAAGTCATCAGGAGATAGAGTATCGACACCGCTTGGATAGAGAGCGCATGCAACGCGAAGTGGATGAGTTACGCATAAGCAAAGTTCGTAGGATAAGTTGCGCTATAAACTACCGGAGGAAGACTCCAACCCCTTACACACATAAGACAAAATATTTTGAGTGGCACAACCCATGGGGGCAAGACAGGTCATCGCGACCTCATCAAACGCCACCCCCGACGCCTCCTAGACATGAACGGGAGGCCGCTCCTATAACCAATGATGGGTGCCTTCCTCAGACATCCACCCAAGCTTATGAGCCACCCTTAGAAATTCATCAAGAAGCCTCTAAGGAATCAGAGCGAGAAGAAGAGCGGGATGAAAATCCCTACCAAGGCATGGGGGTGCTATCCGGCTACCCCTCCATAAGCCCCAAGTTCCTCAACAAGAACCAACCAAAGAGGAGGAACTCAAATCTCTCGATACATGCAAAGTGCTAGAGCACTTAGAGTTGGTAGAGACCAAGATTTTGGAGCTCCCAAGGCCCAACTTACATAAGGCTCCTTTCGAAGAGGATCAACCTTTAACCATAGGGCTACCTGATGATGCAGTCCTCCATGTCTCAGAATCTCCAGATTTTGATGAGCTGTACTCACTAGTTGAAAGTGAAGATGAAACAGAGATAGCCCACAACAATCACATAAGACAGCATCGACATCCCATAAAATTTGAAGAAGCATGTCAACGAGATAAACATAATACTAGGGCATGAGTGGCGTGTTAACCCACCGCAGTGGGACCAAGCATTACATCCACAACTTTGGGCACACAAAGAGCAACTTCCACCAAGAGACATCATAGCAACATCAGTGCCGCGGGCGGACCCTGTCCTCATCTCCGTGCATAGGGATGATCCATTCATGCCCATACCTCTAGAGCCGGATCCGAAGTGCAAAGACCATCAAGCTGGGGGTACCTCTATCCCCTGAAGAACCATAATCCAAACCAAAAATGCTCCAAGGATTATCGCAATCACTTGACAAACTCCAAAAAGCTCCAAGGATTATCGCAATCACTTGGTCAACCCAAAAGCTCCAAGGATTATCGCAATCACTTGGTCACCCAAAAGCTCCAAGGATTATCGCAATCTCTTGGTCCCCAAAAAGCTCCAAGGATTATCGCAATCTCTTGGTCACCCAAAACTCCAAGATTATCCAATCTCTTGGTCACCCAAAAGCTCCAAGGATTATCCAATCTCTTGGTCACCCAAAAGCTCCAAGGATTATCCACTTGGTCACCCAAAAGCTCCAAGGATTATCGCATCCTTGGTCACCCAAAAGCTCCAAGGATTATCGCAATCTCTTGGTCAAACCCAAAAGCTCCAAGGATTATCGCAATCTCTTGGTCAACCCAAAAAGCTCCAAGGATTATCGCAATCTCTTGGTCACCAAAAAAGCTCCAAGGATTATCGCAATCTCTTGGTACATCCAAAAAGCTCCAAGGATTATCGCAATCTCTTGGTCACTCCAAAAGCTCCAAGGATTATCGCAATCTCTTGGTCACTCCAAAAAATCTCCAAGGATTATCGCAATCTCTTGGTCACACCAAAAAGCTCCAAGGATTATCGCAATCTCTTGGTCAATCCAAAAGCTCCAAGGATTATCGCAATCTCTTGGTCAATCCAAAAAGCTCCAAGGATTATCGCAATCTCTTGGTCAACCCAAAAAGCTCCAAGGATTATCGCAATCGCTTGGTCAAAAAAAAAATCAAGAAATTCAAAAAAACAAAACAACAAAAATCATCAAAAACAACAAAGATTTGCATCTCAATTCTAGGCATACTCAAATTCATCAAAAAATTCATATTCTCGCACCTCATCTTCACCTTCACCAAAAACAATCCATCAAAATTACAAAAATACATAGCTGCATTAAGCATTGCATCCATACATTGCATATTTGTAGTCATACAGGTCAAAGGCACCATAAGCTGCAATAGCTCTGATAGTCCATCTTGTTCCGCATTGTCTCATGTTACAAAAACAACAAAAACACCAAGCATAACTTTTACCACACTACAGTCAGTGGTCTGGGAATGTACCAAGAGTTTCAGTGATTCAGTCATCATTTTCCTCTTTAGCCATGTAGTGTATCAAGTCGAACAGATTTTACGAAGGTAGAGTCATACTTGAAATACACCTTGTTACGTAACATCCCAACACAAATCAAAACACTAAAATTCCCAAATTGTGTGAACGAAAGATGAAACCTGCAAAATAATCTAGGTCACCACAAGCGAAACGGTTATCTTGCTCATCCCCCTGTGCGAATGACCCCTAGAATGTTGAGAGTTGGCAAAAGGACAAGCATCCTCCCTACCCAATTCCCTAAGAATCCCTAAAGTTCTCAATAGTTGCAAAACACAAAAAATTTGCAAAATGTCAAAACTCCAAAATTTGACAAACTACAGTGCACACATCAAAAGGCACAAACAACAGTGATTTTCGTCACTCCATATCCCCAATCCCTTGCTCGAAAGAAAAACAAATCAAAATAAACAGTGATCTCATCACTACAATGAGCAAGTATCCCAATACAATTGAAGAAAAGAAGGGAGTTGACCTTGAATCCCTGGAACTCTCAGCATTCTATAGGTCATAAGGCAAGCTTCAGTACCAATTTGGTTGATAGCCTATCGGTAACAGAAGTAAACCTCCCGCATGACGATATATCTGTCACATTAACTTGCGTACAGATCAATGTTTGCATGTGGATGAGCTAGCTTATGGCATCCTGGATTACACCGCAGATTAATCTTAGTACATACAACAAAGGAATTCGTGGAGCTAATTAGGTGATCCTCAGTACAGGTTCGGTTGAAAGCCCATCTGCACTCGGCGGTATCCTAACAAATACCACTAAATGAACTCAATTGCACACACGGGGATGTGAAAAATAACTTGGTCAAAAACAAGTCCGATTCATACCTTGGTCAAAAGTCTTGTAAGATAAAGTACAGTCATGGCTAGTGAGTTAAAACCGTCCGAGTCTCAGAAAACCTTAGCTACATTTCTAAACCAAGCTGCGCTACTTTTCATCCTTACAAATACCATCAAAAAATACAAAAAAAAGAAAAACCATGTATACATGTAGAGGCATACATCACAACAATCACCTAAAAACAAAATAACAGAGTTCTAAACAGTCTATGGTGCCATAGCCAAACATCACAAACCCCATTCATCCATTTCATATCTGCATATCACATATAAATCAAAACCATTTGCATTCATCATAGCATATGCATCCATCAAAATAAATCAACATGCATACATCCATATTCATCAACCATCATGCACAAGATCAAAGAAAATCAAAACAACAAAAACAACAAATAAATGCAACACAAAAACAAAAAGCAATAAACATTGCCAGACACAAGTGCTCTTGCACTTAACCTCTTGGCATAGCAAAATTGATGTCGAGGTCTACATTGTCACTATCCTACTCCCTAAGAAGGCTACCATAGCCGGACCGCTCCACGGGAAGACGGATTTTCGACAATTTAATCCCCAAATGGTGTCACAAAAAAAAAAAAAACAACAAAAACAACAAAAATGCAACATAAAAACAAAGCAATAAACATTGCCGGACACAAGTGCTCTTGCACTTAACCTCTAGGCAAAGAAAATCGATGTCGAGGTCCAAATTATCGCTCTCCTACTTCCCCAAGAAGGCTACAATAGCCGGACCGCTCCACGGGAAGTTAGATTTTCGATGATTTCACCTCATTACGGCATCACCAAAAGGGTTAACACCCACCAAAAATAGGTCCAAATGTTGGAAAAATTGCACACGCTTAACGGTAAACCCTCTAAAGGCACCCTTGCACAAGTCATCTTGGGTCAAGCGACTCGTCGCTTCTCTCACGAAGGTCATTCCCTCATCGATTCGTCGCTTGAGGGGGTAGTCACACTTAGTCACCAACCAACAATCACACACCCAATTAAGGAAAACGACATGCATTCAAAGAATCATTGACAAAGACAATCACGCTCCTGCTTGGGGCAATAAACAAGCAACAATCAAATCAATCAAACACTTGGCATTTCGTGAATCATGAACACAAGGTTCCCCCTGAGGATAAAAATGCCCTTTGCCTGTTCATGACTGATCAATGTCTAAGTTCAAGTCACACCTCAACAAAACAGGTTAATACTTGAAATCAAATTCCTTAGCTCGTCAGAAGCAAGGATTCAAGAATGCATGCCCTTTCCATACTTGGGGCATCAAAAGTTGGTTAGGTTACCAAGAAACCCTAATCATTAGTGCTTTGGTTATCTATTTTTGCTCAGCACTGCGTCACCCGCAGCGCTTCCCAAAAAGGGGCATCTGTAGACACCAAAACAGCACCAATCCGATTATGTGACTGCAAACACTGATCGCTTTGACAAACACAGCCCCCAGGGCAGCCCTCAGAGGTTAAACAGTGGTCTTAACCACTTTCATAGCAATTTTGTAAGGTCAAGAAGCAATTTGGCACACTTGGACACTTTGCCCAGTATTCGTCTCACCCGGGGACGAATTCAAAATAGAATCCGTCCCACCCCAGGACGAATTCTGAATCCGTCCCTGGGTGGGACGAATTCTAAGCTTAACGGGCAAAAAGACAAATGGTGCCAAGTGGCAGCCCAAAACAGTCAGTTGATGACTCCTGCCTTGCACGCGTGTGTAGGTGGACAGAGGGGCCGTTAGAAGACTGTCACAAAAGGCATTTATCAAAGCCCAAGTCAATGGAGGACTCCCCTCCCTCATGGGAAGACAAGAGTGCCACATGGCGCCTATGACCAACACATGGCATTTGTGCTTCCCTCCCAAAAGAGACCCCATGGGTCTATAAAAGGTGGGACTTTTCTCACCCAAAATATACGGGTTGAAGGAGTTTTCAAGCAACGAAGTGTTGCCGAGTTGAAGACCCACTTGCATCCCTTTTGGTTCACCTTCCCACATCCACCAATCTCTTTTGCAAGGGAGGTTGTTGGGTGGCCTTTGGAAGCTCGAACCTGACCCAAATCCAACACATGGACACCTGAACCAACCAATTCGCCGACCCCCCAATCCTAAGAGGTTTTGGGCCCATCCCTAGTGGATTGGCTCCAAAATCAAGTGCCAACGGTGGGAGGCCCACTTGGGCACCCCCGCACCTCCCAAGTCCTATTTTAAGTTTTAGAGCATTTTAGATTACTTTTCAGGTTGCATTTTGTGTTATTAGGTTTGATTAACCCATAGCTGCAATTTTGTAACTTTTGGTCAGATTCTAGTATGTTTTGTGTCGCTTTGTTGTTTCGCTGACTTGCAGGTGTCGAGGTCAAATTCCCGAGGGTGGAGGCCAAATTGGGAGAATCCGACCATCTGGGTCGTCCCAAAATGGCCCCAATTACATAACCCCCCTGTTTGCAGGCATTTTGCAGGTCTCGGGATCCGACATTGGAGCAGCAACAAGTCAGTTTCTTCAACACAGAAGAATTCGTCCCACCCAGGGACGAATTGCAGTCAGAATTCGTCCTGCCCAGGGACGAATTCCAGTTGAAGGTAGATTGGCCAGTTGTCTCAGTGGCAGTGGCCTTCTGGTAACTTTTCTTATCTTCTGTCAAGTTTTGAAGCCATTTGGACTCACTGTATTCACTGTTTCAGGCAAATGTTTACATGCATATTTCGTTAGTTTTAGAGAACAAACACTTTTCATTTGCGGCAGATGCTACTGACATCTTGGTTGTTTCTTTGTTCGCAGGAGAAGCGGCGGAGGTTAAGAACTCATCGACATCAGCGACGGCATCATCTTGGCCCGCCCATTGCAATCGTGGGCACGCGGAAGGAGGAAGACTAAGTCACACATTGTAACAAAGACAAATTTAACGCTCCTAGCCCCTAAAAAGGGAGGAGACGTCTATGTAACCGAGGATAAGATATTTGAATAAAGAGGGCTGTGATTTCTTTACATCTTTTCTTTCCTTTCCAAATTGTCTCTTTCCTTTGTTTTGGTGCATAAGGTTAAAGCGTTACATTTCGTCTTACATTGCATAATTAGTGTTTCCTTTGCCCGGAATCTCGTGCTTTCATTCTGAATCCCAATAGATCTCTTTCATACAAAATATTTTTTATAAAGGAATTTAAGTGAGACATACTAATAACCCTTGTTAACTTTTATTCTCAATTCATTATTCCTTTCTTAAAAATCCAAAGAAAAATAACCCATGGAAAACGAGGAAACAACATTAAAAGCCTATGTTCCAAGTATCAAATCTAATCAATACTTATAGTTTCCCTCTCGTCAGGATGGGTATTTGAAGAGAAAAGATATATAGGCCTGGCATATTTTTTCTCTTTAAGACTAAAAATTAATATCAAATCTCCTCAAATTACTTATAGTTTCCCTCTCGTTAGGGTGGGTATTTTGAGATATTTGATGTTTCTTACAGTCATTCCTAAATATCCATTGCATTCTATAAATTAAAGTTAAAGGGGGAAACTTTGGGTTAACTTCAATTCAAATTCATGTCAAAATGAATTCAATGAATATAATTGATCCTATCACTCCTCATAACTACCATACATGGAAACCCAAAATTTTAAATCTCATTTCTCAAAAAGGGCTCACACACCTATTATAAGAAAAGCAACCTGAGTTTGAAAAATAATATGAAATATTTGTTCATAAAGGGAATATGTATGAAACAATGGGTATTATAAGCTCTAATGTAAATGAAAGCTTATGGTTTCACATTACATATTGTAAAACTCCTTATGAAAGTTGGGAGAAACTAAAGAACTTGTTTGGGAAAGTAGATCAAATGAGGTCAATGCATCTTGAGGCAGAATTAACAACTTTATCTCCCGAAGACTTCAGCAGATATTGTTGACTTTCTCACAAAATTCAAAGAAGTCCTCACTCAATACAAAGGCAGTGGGAAGGATAAAATTTAAGAAGAATGCATTTATCTAATTCTTTCTAAACTAAATGGTGTATTTCAAATATTTACAACCACATTTCTATCTACAAAAGATGCTCTTGGTGCAACTTTTAAAATGCCCTCCTTAGAAGAATTTTGTGATAGACTAACTAGGGAAGAAAAAAAACTTGCAAAATATGAGATCTCTTCCTCTTCCTCAAAATCCTTAGTAGCCTCCACCTCCACTAAATAAAAATAAAAAAGAAAGAAAGGAATCCCATAACTTGTACTCACTACAAAAAGAATGGTCATTATGCAAACAAATGTTGGAAAAGATTACAACAACTAGAGGCAGCTATGAAGGATCAAAATATAGAAAATAAAAAACAAATAGGAAAAACCCTAAATATTCAAGGGAAGACCACCAATACTTCATCTAATTACTAGGTCCTAGATTCTAGAGCAACTCATCACATGATTGCTCTAGATGAGTCATTCTCTTCTATCTCCTCAAGTTCAACATGTAGCATAGAAGTTGGTGACTCTTCCTTTATCCCAGTCAAAGGAAAGGGTGACATATTCATTGATGGTGGCTCTATCAATAATGTTCTCTATGTTCCAACCATTGCAACAAATCTCCTCTCATCTATCATATTTGTACTTCTAGAAAGGGGAAAATTATTCTCTTCTCTCCAATAGGAGTTGAGATAAGAGACTTTCAATATCCCCACTCTCTTATAGCCAAAGGAGATATTGATCACAACACTCACCTATTTCACTTCAAAGGATTCAAAAATCTAGAAGGGACCTTCTATTTTGTGGCTCATGGAGATCTTGAAAGCAAAATTTGGCATGAAAGGTTTGGTCATCTCAGTTATAACCACCTAAAGGAATTGAGCACCCATGAAATGGTAATAGGTTTACCTCAAGTCACTTCTATTGATGGAGTATGTCATGGATGTGCTCTTGGAAAGCAACATCAAGATCATTTCCCATCAAGTGGTTCTCTAAAAGCCTCATCCCCTCTAGAGTTAATCCATAGTGACTTGATGTTTTTTCTAGAACCTTCTTTCAAAGGAGAAAAATATGCTCTAACCTTCATTGATGAATTTTCTAGAAGAACTTGGGTCTACTTCCTAAAATATAAAAGTGATGTTCTATCCCACTTCAAAGTCTTCAAAGCCTTAGTTGAAAATTAGGCCTCTTGCAACATCAAGAAAATTTGCATAGATAATGGGGGGAATACTGTAGTAATGAGTTCTCCATATTTCTATCAAGTCATGGCATCATTCATCAACATTTTGTCTCCCATAATCCACAGAAAAATGGCATTGTAGAGAGGAAAAACCAAACATTGAAGGAAATGGCAAACTGCATGCTCCATTCAAGAGATATTCCAAAAGTTTTTTGGGTAGAAGCTATTAACTATGTAAACTATATTCAAAACCACACACCTCATAAAGCTCTTGACCATTTAACTCCTGAAGAAGCATGGATTGGCTCAAAACCGGATGTCTCCTTCTTCAATATTTTTGGGTGTATTTCTTGGGCGCACATCCCAAATAAGAAAAGGAAGGCTCTAGATAAGAAAAGCAAAGAACTCATATTTGTTGGTTATTGTGAGGAAATTAAAGCATATAGGATCCTTGATCCCACAACACATGAGGTCTTTTTCATAGGAATGTCCAATTTGATGAAAAATTCCCTCAAAAATATCCTCAACCATCCTCTTCCCCTATTGAGCCTTCTCCTATAGTAGAACCTCAATATAATGAAGAACCAACTTTAGAGATTAACTTAGAGATTGATGATCAAGATGAGGAACCTATAACTCCAACTCAAAGTCTTTCCACTCCTTCAACTCCTTCCACTATGCCAAAATGGGCCCGCACCATTTTTAAAGAAGCTACTCCTTACATTCAAAATCTTCCATCATCCAGAGGCACTGGTCTTGTCTATCAGTCTATTTCCTTTGATCCTCAATCCTTCAAAGAAGCAACTATTAAAGAATGGGATGATGCCATGGAGAACAAATTCTCTTCCTTAATAAAAAACAAAACTTGGGATTTAGTTCCCCTACCTAAAGGAAGGAAATTAGTTCATTGTAAATGGATTTATAGAACAAAATATGGGCCTAATGGAGAAATTGACAAACACAAAGCTCACCTAGTAGCCAAAGGTTTCTCTCAAATTGAAGGAATTGATTATGTTGAAACCTTTGCACCAGTTGCCAAAATAGATTTTGTTAGATTGGTTCTTGCTCTGGTTGCTTCCCAAAAGTGGCTTGTCTTTCAAATAGATGTAAAAAGTGCTTTCTTACATGGGGACTTAAAGGAAGATATATTCATGGAACAACCTACTAGTTTCACTCAAGACTCCTCTCTTGTTTGTAGGCTAAAGAAGTCTCTCTATGGCCTCAAAAAAGCTCCTAGATCTTAGTATGAAAAAATGGACTCCTTCCTTATTTCCTCAGGTTTTTCTCATTATGAGTCTGATAACACAGTCTACATTTGGAGAGATGAAGGAAAAATCACCATACTTGTTCTATATGTTGATGATCTACTACTCACTGGTAGTGACTTCACTCACATTTAGACTATAAAAGACTCCCTCTCTGAAAAATTTGATATGGTTGATCTAGGTCTAGCTCATTACTTCATTGGGATCCAAATAAATCAAACAAATGTAGGAATTTTATTGTGTCAACAAAAATACACTCTAGATCTTCAAAGGTTTAAAATGATAGATTGCAAACCTTCTCCTACACCTTTCTAATTTGGAGTCAATCTAAGTACTTCCTGCACATCCCCTCTATGTGATGCAACTCTATACCATCAGATTATAGGGAGTCTATTATACCTTACTCATACCCATCTAGATATCTCATATGTTGTTGGCTTAATATCTAGATTCTCTCATCAACCTCATTTCAGTCACTGGCAAGTAGCAAAAAGGATCCTTCACTACTTGCAAGGAACTACTCACTTTGGGCTCTTATATGAGAGAAAATCCATGGATATCATTGGCTACATGGATTCAAATTGGGCAGGTTTAGTAGAAGACAGAATGTTCAACTTATGGCTATGTTTTTTTGTCTCGGTTCTTCGTCAATTGCTTGGTTATACAAAAAACAACAAGTAGTGGCCTTATCATCTATAGAGGCAGAATACAGGGCAATAGTTTTAGCAAGTTAGGAAGCTCTTTGGCTTCGTTAGATTCTAAGATAATTTGGGTTTTCCCATGACAAACCTATTACTCTTTGGTGTGACAATCAGAGCATAATTCATATTGCACACAATCCAATTGAGCATCAATGCACCAAGCACATTGAGATACACATGCACTTCATTCGACAACATATTCAGAATGGGGATATATACTTGGACTATATTCCAACTAAAAATCAAGTTGCAGACATATTCACCAAGTCATTTCCTTCTCCACGTTACATACAGTTGGGAGAGAAACTTGGAGTATTACAACTATATTGAAACAGAGGTCTTTACACCTCTCCTTTTATTATTGTATTCTTTGGAGGATGGTTTTTTCCCATGTGGTTTGTTTTATCATCTCTCCCTTACATATTGTACATGAGTACCTCATCAGGCCATGTTATCGGGACTCATTATTATTTTTGTATTATTAAGGACAATCTTCGCCATCCAAAGACATGCCTATTTATTTCATAGCAGATGGTTTTTTCCATGTGGTTTTTTCACCATCTCTCATATATATTGTAAATGAGTACCTCATCAGGCCATGTTACTGGGACTCATCCTTTTTTAAGAGGACAATATTTGTAAACCGAAGACATGCCTCTTACTTTTTTCTTTTGATAGATGGTTTTTCCCATTGGGTTTTTACCATCTACTCAAAAAGAAACCATTGTACATGAGTACCTCATCAGGCTCTATTGCCGGGACTCATTTGTATAATACACCCCTAGTATCACTTAAGGAGGGGTGTTAGAATAAGTAATTATTCTCTTAAGTTCTACTAGGATAGACTTACTTGAGTTTCCACTCCTTCATGAGCCAAGTGAACTCTTAGTTATAGTCTAGATCAGATTTGATGAGTTGTTGTAATCCAACGGCTCTCAATGATCAACTTTGTTATTTATACAAAGTTGTTAGAATAAGTGAATATTCTCTTAAGTTTCACGAGGATACACACTTGAGTTTCCGCTCCTCCATATGTTAGGAGAACTCTCAGTGGTGTCTTCATAAGGTTTTATGAGTTGTTGTAATCCAACGATTCTCAATGATCAACTCTGCTATTTATACAGAGTTGATCCTAGAGATAAATCAATCAATTCCACTCTTCTCTTCATCTTTTGTGTAATACTTTGCATATCTATTATTGTGAAATTCTAACATGGTATTCCACTCTTCTCTTCATCTTTTGTGTAATACTTTGCAGGATAGATTTTGCTAGTATTCTCTCTTGAATGTTCTAGGATTTGATTCATTTACTTTGGATAATTTTTTTTTTGTCTATCTAACTTCAAAGTTTGCATTAGTCTTCTTTTATCCATTGTTAATTTTTTCACTCTTTCAACATATTTATTTTTATATATGTTGCATAATTTCATATCTATATTTTTTTTTTGTTAATTATAGTGTTTGTATTTATAGCGGGTTTTAACAAGGATCCCAAAACCTGATTACATAAGAAATGGGCCTAGGGCATCAATCCCTTGAAACTGAACACCAAAACAGAAATTCCGCCCAGCGGTAATAGTAAGCATGAAACAATCCCTCTCAGCGGGAAACAAACAAATAAGAAAGAAAGTAGTTTTGGAGATCCCGCCCAACGGGGAGTAGCCAAAAACCACCATCGAGAAGATCCCGCCCAGCAGGAAGCAAATAAAAACCGTTACAATAAAATCCCGCCTCGCGGGAAGCAGTCAAAACCACCACAAACAGTCCCGCCTAGCGGGAAGCAACAGGGAAATCCCGCCATCCGGGAAACCAGCAGAAAAGAAAGGATCCCGCCTCGTGGGAAAACCGGCAGATTTGGCGGATCCCGCCCTGTGGAGAAACCATCCCGCCCACCGGGAAAACATTTCGTTCAGCGAGAGCCATCATGCAGGAAGCCGACAGCCAGCACAGAGAGGATCCAGCCCATCAGGAAGTGACCAGAGAGTTGCACCACAAGGAACCCGCCCCGGGAAAATAGAAGAGGATCCCAGCAGCAGGGACCAAGAATCCCGTCCAAGCACAGAGCCCACCGAGGATTCACAAGAAAAGAGGGAAGTTGTCCAAACCCTAAACCGTCACCTCCACCGCACCGAGAAACGTAGGGGACCAGATCCACGTGAATAACCTGCAAAAAACCCCAGGGGGAAGCCTGAGGGAAAAAGGGAAGGGATCCCCAACCAAACAGGGGATCCCCGGGAAGCACCGATCTAAAAAAACAACCAAGGAAACCCTATCCGGCCGGGAGGGGCGCAGATAGTGGAAAAGGATCTCCCCAGGAGATCATCTGCAAACAACCACTCCCCGGGAGGGATGACCTAGATTGAGCCAGGGACTGGGCAGGAACCAGGAGCCATGGGAGGGGGAGCAGGGGAGGGACCAGAGCCCTCCCCTCTCTACTTTCTTCCCTCATTTCATATCTATATTTAGTTCATGCTTGAAGAAATTTTTTAAGAATATAGCTATTTCCTTTCTTTAAAACACGTGGTTTACCCTGTGTGAAGGAACTTTTATCACCTTTTTTTTAAAAGGAAAATAGACTCTTTATTTTCTTTATTTATTTTTTTCTCAACGTATTCATGTTATTATAACACTTAGAGGCCCACATTTATAGTTATATCCCTTTTTATGCTTATCTTGGATTAACTCCAAGTGTTTTCTTAGAGATTTTTTTTTAGTTTCTTTTATTCGATCGTGGAGGAAATAGAATCCCTCACTCATTATTATTAAAATCAAATATATCTGGCACTCTCGACATTGGAACTTAAAGTTCTATGGCACTCTAAATTATTATTAAATTTATAATATCAATTTTAGAGAGGGTCTGGCACTCTCGTTGGTGCTATTATTAATTAACGTTGAGTTACGGGTTTGTGGTGGATTAATAAGAGTTCTTGGTTCCGTTACAACTTGGACCTATAACAATCTCTTTGGCACACTCAATGTTGAATTTAGACATCTCCCATTTTCCCGTCTGGTTCACTATTCCTCTTGGAGTCATTTTCCACCAGTGCTCTCTCTCTCAGTCAGTATTTATATCAATCTCCCTATAGTTCATTTCAAAATATTATTTCTTTATGATTATTTTTGTTGTCTAAAGTGAATGTGAAATTGTGCTCCTTCCTTTTAGTCATATTAAGTAGTATCGCTCTTCGTCCAGGAAGCGCTCTAACTTCTGCCCATACGACGCTTTAGGAAGAGGCATATCATTTTAACGCATTCTAGAGGTCTCTTGGTTTTAACGCACGCAATGACACATTTATTTGAAATATTTCACTGCTTTCATATGGTTTCCAAAAAAAATTCTTTATTTTGAAAACGCTTATTGAAAATTGCTTTAAATCATCATTTTTCTATTTTATCTAACGATTTCTGCAGCGTTACATGTTTTGAGAGCTAATTATTTATCATTATCTCTTTCACCGGTGTAACACCATAGTGACCTCTTTCTTGAAGGTTTCCTCTCTCCACGTTCCCTGCTTTTGCTTTCTGCCACTTGTTGTTTCAGGCCGAAAGTTTGTAAATTTTTATTTTCGCATTTCCTTTTGTTAGCATTTGATTCCTTCGAATCATGGTGTTTCAAAGTTCCTTTGTCTATGTTTTTTGGAAGGCCTCAAATTAATTATTGTGGCTCTCCATAAAAATGGCAGATGACACATATTGTAAATTTTTAGTAAAAGTTTTTTTTTTGGAAGGGGTAAGTGCATTTTTTGCACTCAATTGATCCATAATTTAAGGGGGGGTGTACTTTCTTTTGTCTATCTTCATCTATGCCTTTTCTTTATTTCAAGTGAATTTATGAGATTATATTTTTTTAAAATTTCATAGAGAAAATCACATTAAATCCTTAAAATTGCTTTATAAAAAAATGGGGGGCCTATCTTTAAATTATTGCTATATTTGTCTTTTATTTTATTTAATATACACTTTAAAATTTCTCAAGTTTACTATTAAATTCAAAACATTTAAGAGGCCCATCTATTTTATACAAACAATTTTCTCTTTGGCAATTATACATTATATTTGTTCTTTATAACCTTGTTTATTTCATAGATAAGATTATTTTTTAAAAGAAAATTTTGTTTCTCCCATAATTTCCGTTTAAGTGTTTTTAAAAAAAAAATCATTAATTTAAATTTACAAGATTTCAAATCATTAATTCCTTCTTTTTTCAAATATCTTTTGCCTACGTTCCATGTATCAGTACCTATAAAAAATTATAGTTTCCCTCTCGTAAGGGCAAGTTTTTTGAGGCAATTGGTATAAAGGCTTGGCAAATATTTTTCTATAATTCGTTTCTTTGGGTATCTCTCTAAATTATAGTTTCCCTCTCGTAAGGGAAAGTTTTTGAAAAAATACCAAATACACAAAATGTTTCCCGACATATCAAGCCAACACCCTTCTAAATTCTTCTCTCTACTTACATTCTCCCTCAAGTAAGGGCGGGTATTGTGAAGAATAAAAGGATTTGGCTCTCTCAAAGAAAACAATATTAAAAACTCATTATACTTATAGTTTCCCTCTTGTTAGGGCGGGTATTTTGAGTAATATATATTGAAAAGCTTCATATATTTTCTTTTTTCCTTTTCCATTAATAAATTGTTTGAAATTCAAGGGGGGATATATTGGTTAATAATAAAACTTCAATCCTTTTAAAATATGAATTCAATTGAACCTCTCACCCCTCATAAATTTCACACTTGGAAACCTAAAATTTTAAATCTTATCTCTTAAAAAGGTCTTACTCATTTGTTAGAAGAAAAACAACCAGGATTTGATAAATAATATGAAATCTTTGTTCATAAAGGAAAAATTCATGAAACTACAGGTATTATTAGCTCTAATGTTCATGAAAGTTTGTGGTTTCATATTACATATTACAAAACTCCTTATGAAATTTTATGGTTTCATATTACAGATTACAAAAATCCTTATGAAAGTTGGAAGAATTTGAAGACTCTATTTGTGAAAGTAGATCAGATGATATCAATGTAATTAGAAGCTAAACTCACATCTCTATCTCCTGAAGATTTTATTAGTATTATTTAATTCCTCTCTAAGTTCAAAGAAGTCCTCACTCAATACAAAGGCAGTGGGAAGACTAAGACAGAATAAGAATGCATTTATCTAATCCTTTCTAAGCTAAATGGTGTTTTTCAAATTTTTGCAACCACCTTCATATCTACTAAAGATGTTATTGGTGCAACCTTTAAAATGCCCTCTTTAGAATAATTTTGTGATAGATTAACTAGGGATGAAACCAAACTTGCTAGATATGAAATCTCTTCTTCTTATTCAAAATCCTTAGTAGCCTCCACCTCCTCTAATAAAAAAAACAAAAATAAGAAAAAGACTCCCATTACCTGTACTCACTATAAAAAGAATGGTCACTCTGCTAAAAAATATTGGAAAATATTACAACTAAATGCAGCTATAAAGGATCAAAATATAGAAAATAATAAGCAAATAGGAAAATCCCTTAATGTTCAAGGAAAAACATCCAATGCTTCCTCTAATTACTAGGTCCTAGATTCTGGAGCAACTCATCACATGTCTGCTTCAGACAAGTCTTTCTCTTCTATATCCTCTAGCTCTACTCATAGCATAGAAGTAGGGGAATCTTCATTCATACCTATCAAATGGAAAGGGGATATAACCATTTATGGTGGCTCTATAAACAATGTTCTTTATGTTCCAGACATTACCACCAATCTCCTATCCATTTATCAAATTTATACTTTTGGAAATGGGAAAACTATTCTCTTCTCCTTAGCAGGAGTTGAGATAAGATATTTTCAACTCCTTAATTCTCTTGTAGCTAAAGGGAATATTGATCATAAATCTCATCTTTTCCACTTCAAAGGCTTTTAAAATCCAGAAGGCGCCTCCTATTTTGTGGCTCATAGTAATCTTGAAAGTCAAATTTGGCATGAAAGGTTTGGTCATCTTAATTGTAACTACCTAAAGGATTTGTGCACCCATAATATGGTTAAATGATTACCCCAAGTCTCTTCCAGTGATGGGGTTTGTCCTCGATGTGCTCTTGGAAAGCAACATCAATATCCTTTCCACCCAAGTACTTTCTAAAAATCTCATCTCCTCTAGATTTAATCCATAGTGACTTAATGACCTTTCCTAAAACATCTTTCAAAGGAGCAAAGTATGCTCTTACATTTATTGATGATTTTTCTAGAAGGTCCTAGGTCTACTTACTCAAATATAAAAATGATGTGTTATCCCAATTTAAAGTATTTAAAGCCTTAGTTGAAAATCAAGCTTCTTGCAAAATCAAGAAGATTCATACTAATAATGGGGGGAATACTACAATAATGAGTTCTCCATATTTCTTTCTAATCATGGTATAATACATAAAAATTTTGTCTCCCATAATCCTCAACAAAATGGTATTGCAGAAAGGAGAAACCTGACTTTAAAAGAGATGGCTAATTGTATGCTCCATTCAAGAGATCTTCCAAAAGTTTTTTGGGCAGAGGCTATTAACTATGCAAATTATATTCAAAATCGCACATCTCATAAATATTTTGACCAAATAACCCCTGAAGAAGCATGCTCTAGCTCACATCCCAAAGAATAAAAGGAAGACTCTTGATAAGAAAAGTAGAAAGCTCATCTTTGTTGGTTATTGTGAAGAAATGAAAGTATACATGCTTCTTGATCCCTCAACTCACGAGGTATTATTTCATAGGAATGTCCAATATGATGAAACATTCCCTAAAAAAGATCCTCCAAAGGACTCTTCCTCCATTGAGCCTTCTCCTATAGTAGAATATCAATATTATGAAGAGCCAACCCTTGAAGTTAATTTGGTTATTGATAATCAATATGAAGAAATTGTAACTCCTTATCAATGTCTTTCAACTCCTTCAACTCCTTCTTCTATGCCAAAATGGGCCCGCACCATTGTTAAAGAAGTTGCTCCCTACATTCAAAATCTTCCTTCAAACAGATCATCCAACCCCATAGGTACTAGTCTTGTATGTCAATCCTTTTCCTCTGATACTCAATCCTTCAAAGAAGCCTCAAGTATAAAATAATGGGAAGATGCCATGGATAATGATTTTTTTTCCTTGATCAAAAATGATAATTGGGATTTAGTTACCTTACATAAGGGAATAAAATTAGTTCGTTGTAAATGGATATTCAAAACCAAATATGGGCCTAATGGAGAAATAGATAAACACAAGGCTCATCTTGTAACCAAAGGTTTTTCTCAAATAGAGGGTATTGATTATACAAAAAACTTTTCTCATGTTGCTAAAATGGATTCTGTTAGATTGGTTCTTACTCTGGCCGCTTCCCATAAATGGCCAGTCTATCAAATGGATGTAAAAAGTGCCTTTTTACATAGAAATTTTAAAAAAGAAATATTCATGGAATAACCTGTTGGTTTTACTCAAGACTCCTCTCTTGTTTTTAGGCTTAAAAAATCTCTATATGGCCTAAAAAAACCCCTAGAGCTTGGTATGAAAATATGGACTCCTTCCTTCTTTTAGCAGGTTTTCTAATTATGAGTTTGATAATACAGTTTACATTTGTAGAAGTAAAGGAAATATGACCATTCTTGTTCTTTCTGTCGATGAACTTCTTCTCACTGGTAGTAACCTCACTCACATTAAAATATAAAAGACTCTCTCTAAAAAAATTAAAATGATTGATCTAGGTCTAACACATTTCTTCCTTGGAATTCAAATAAAAAAAATTAAAGCAAGAATCACCTTATGTCAACAAAAGTACACTCAAGATATCCTTCAAAAGTTTAAAATGATAGATTGCAAACCTTCTCCTACCCTCTTTCAATCTGGCATTCATCTCAGTACTTCTTGATCATCCCCTCCTTGTGATGCTACTCTATACCGTCATCTTGTATGTAGTCTATTATACCTTACTCATACTCGCCCTGATATATCCTATGTTGTTGGGCTCATATCCAGGTTATCTCATAACCCTCATTTAAGTCATTGGAAAGCAACTAAAATAATTCTTCATTATTTGTAGGGTACTACACACTTTGGGCTCATCTATAAGGGAGACTCCATGGATATCATTGGCTATATAGATTCAGATTGGGCAGGATCAGTAGATGATAGATGTTCCACCTCTAGATATGTTTTCTACCTTAGTTCTTCACCAATATCTTGGTTATGCAAGAAACAACAAATAGTAGCATTATCTTCTACAGAGGCAGAATACATAGCAATAGTTTTGGCCAATCAGGAAGCCTTTTGGCTTTGTCAAATTCTCAAATAATTTGGTTTCTTCCATAAGGGGCCTATAAATCTTTGGTATGACAATCAAATCACAATTCATATTGCACACTATCCAGTTGAGCATCAGTGCACCAAACACATTGAGATTCACAAGCACTTCATTAGGAAACATATTCAAAATGGGGATATACACTTGGAATATATTATGACAGAATCAACTTACAGACATCTTCACCAAGTCATTTCCTTCTCTGCGTTACCTTCAGTTGCAAGAAAAACTTGGAGTGTTACAATTGCATTGACAAAGAGGTATTCCACCTCTCACTATATTGTACATGAGTACCTCATCAGGCCTTTTTGCCAAGACTCATCCTTTATTTTTTAAAGAGGATAATCTTCACCATCCGAAGACAAGCCTCTTTCATACTTCTTTGCTTTTGATTGATGGATTTTCCTTCTAGGTTTTTACCACAATTTCAAAACAGAGGGGTGATAGTTGGTTTTTCCTCACAGGGATTTTTTACACCAACTATCTATGTTGTACATGAGTACCTCATCAGGCCTCGTTGCCGAGAATCATTTGTAGAATATCCCCTAGTATCACTTAAGGGGGGTGTTAGAATAATTGAATATTATCTTAAGTTTCACTAGGATACACACTTGAGTTTCCACTCCTCCATGTGTCGGGGAGAACTCTCGGTGGTGTCTTCATCAGGTTTGATAAATTATTGTAATCCTAAAACTCTCAATGATCAACTCTGCTACTTATACAGAGTTGATCCTAGAGATAAGTCAACCAGTTCCACTCTTCTCTTCATATTTTATGTAATACTTTGCATATCTATTATTGTGAAATTCTAACATACCCATGGAATAATCAATCAGTTCTATTGTATTTCTTCAAATCTTGTAATGCTTTGTAGTTATACTCTTGGGAAATTCTAACACACATATCCCAAAGAAGACAAGGAAGGCTCTATATAAGAAAATCAAAAAGATCATATTTATTGGTTATTGTGAGAAAATTAAATCATACAGGCTCCTTGATCCCATAACTCATGTTTATTTTTCATAGGAATGCCCAATTTGATGAAACATTCCATCATAAATATCCTCAACCATCCTCTTCCACCATTTAGTCTCTTGATATTTATCCAATAATAGAGCCTCAATATAATGAAGAACCAAATTTAGAAATTAATTTAGAGATTAATGATCAAGATGAGAATCCTATTACTCCAACTCAAAGTCCTACCATTCCTACTATTCATTCCACTATATGAAAATGGGCCCGCACCATTGTTAAAAAAGCTACTCCCTACATCTAAAATCTTCCATCATCCAGATTAGGAAATTTTGTAGGATCTGGTATTCTATGTGAATCCATTTTCGCTAATCCTGAATCATTAAAAGAAGAAACTGGTATTGAAGAATGATATAATGCCATAGAGAATGAATTCTCTTTCTTAATCAAAAATAAAACTTGGAATTTAGTTTTTCTACCTATAGGAAGGAAAATAGTTTACTGTAAATGGATTTACAAAACAAAATATGTACATAATGGAGAAATTTACAAACACAAAGCTCACCTGGTAGCCAAAGTTTTCTCTCAAATTGAAGGAATTGATTATTTTGAAACCTTTGCACCAGTTGCGAAAATGGATTCTATTAGACTGGTTCTTCGTCTAGCTGCTTTCCAAAAGTGGTTTCTCTTTCAAATGGATGTAAAAAGTGATTTCTTGCATGGGGACTTAAAGGAAGATATTGTCATGGAACAACCTACTGGTTTCACTCAATACTCCCCCCTTGTTTGTAGGCTAATGAAGTCTCTCTATGGCCTCAAACAAGCTCCTAGAACTTGGTATGAAAAAATGGACTCCTTTCTTCTTTTCTTAGGTTTTTCTCATTGTGAGTCTGATGCCATAGACTACATTTGGAGAGATAAATAAAAAATTACCATACTCATTCTCTATGTTGATGACCTACTCACTGGTATAACATCGCTCACATTTAGACTTTCAAGGACTCCCTTTCTAAAAATTTTGAAATGATAGATTGCAAACCTTCTCCTAAAACTTTTTAGTCTGGAGTCACTCTAAGTACTTCCCACACATCCCCTCTATGTGATGCAACTCTATATCATAATATTGTAGGGAGTCTGTTATACCTTACTCATACTCACCCAAATATCTCTTATGCTATTGGATTAATATCCATATTCTCACATCAACCTCATTTCAGTCATTGGCAAGCAACAAAAAGAATCCTCCACCTCTTACAAGGAACTCCTCACTTTGGGCTCTTATATGAAGAAAAATCCATGGATATCATTGGTTAGATGGATTCTGATTGTCTAGGTTCAGTAGAAGATAGATGTTCAACTTTTGGCTATATATTTTGTCTTGGTTCTTCGCAAATTGCTTGGTTATGCAAAAAACAATAGGTAGTGGCTTTATCATCTATAGAGGAAGAATACAGGGAAACAATTTTGGCAAGTCAGGAAGATCTTTGGCTTCGTTATATACTAATATAATTTGGTTTTTCCCATGAAAAACCTATTACTCTTTGGTGTGACAATCAGAGCACAATTCAAATTTCACAAAACCCAGTTAAACATCAATGCACCAAGCACATTGAGATTCACATGCACTTCATTTGGCAACATATTCAAAGAGAGGAAATATAATTATAATATATTCCCATAGAAAATAAAATTGTAGACATATTCACCAAGTCATTTCCTTCTTTGCGTTACATTCAGTTGCGATAGAAACTTGGCGTAAAACAACTACAATAAACATAGGTCTTTTACCTATCCTTTCTTATTATTGTTGTATTATTTGGAGGATGGTTTCTTCCCACGTGGTTTTTTTTTATCATCTCTCCTAAAATATAAATTGTTCATGAGTACCTAATCAGGGCAAGTTTCTAGGACTCATTGTTTTTTCATGAGGATAATCTTCGCCATCCGAAGACATGCCTATATATTTATTTTTCTGACATATGGTTTTTTCCAAGGGTTTTTTTCACCATCTATATATATTGTAAATGAGTACCTCATCAGGCGTTGTTGTCACGACTCATACCTTATTTTTTTTGTCAATGAGGACAATATTCACAAACCGAAGAAATGCCTCTTGATTTTTTTTTATAGATGGTTTTTTTACATGTGGTTTTACCATCTCATCAAAAAGGATCATTGTACATGAGTACCTCATCAGGCCTTGTTGTCGGGACTCATTTATATCATTCACCCTTAGTATCACTTAAGGGGGGTGTTAGAATAAGTAATTATTCTCTTAAGTTCTACTAGGATAGACATACTTGAATTTCCACTCCTCCATGAGTCATGTGAACTCTTAGTATAGTTCGAGTCATATTCGATGTGTTTTTGTAATCCAACGACTCTCAATGGTCAACTTTACTATTTATAAAAAGTTGATCCATGGAATAAATCAATCGGTTCTATTTTATTTCTTCAAATCTTGTAATGCTTTGTAGTTATACTCTTAGAAAGTTCTAATAATGTCAAACAACTACTTTACATTAACATTTATAGAGAGGATACATGTTATATATGGAAGCATGTAATTACATACATACGTTTTGAATAGGTTAGAACGTTTTGAATAGGTTAGGAGTTAACAACACGGTTGTATCTAATGCCACCTTACTTATTAAATGGCATGGTAGTAGCTACCACCACCTTACTTATAAGACATTTAATAAGTCGGTTAACATTGTAATCTACAAGTTGTTTTTTCCTTATTATTTAATATCTTAGTCATGTATTTGATTACTTTTAACAACAAAATCTCTTATATTATTTTATTTATTATAATTATATATTTACTTCTTAGGAAACTTATTTTTAAATTCAAACCTAATAATTTATGTTTAATCCATGTCAAAAGCTCACAAATATATTTACTTTTTAGGCTTACAATAATTTAAAAAATTTATTCTTAGAATAATTATTATAACAAAATTTAACTATTTTTGAAAGTTATATTATATATTTACATAGAATGATAACACTAATATATGTTTTAAAATTTTATTTAAATATAATTCCTTTTCATCAAATGTATAGAGGTGAAATCAATTTCAATCTTCATAAAATTAAATATATTATTTATTTATATAAACTTATAGATGTGGAATAAAATGACATATATGTCATATATAATAGTTATATAATTTTTAAATTTTATTATTAAATATTTATAATAATTTCTTTTTTTCTAATTTGGTTAGTGTGATAAACCCCTACCACCAATGCGCAAGCTGAGCAATCTCCTCCCAACCATGATCCCTCATAAAGCCAAATACTATGCTTATCAATAGGGAATTTAACACACCCACCATACACTTGCCCACACCGTGGTTTGAACCTTATAATAAAAAATATGTTTATCAATGAAAAGACAAAGACATAACATATATAAGATATAAAAATATAAAATTCCCCTAGTAGATTGGAAGTAAGCTTATTCGAGGAAGAGCAAGGGTTTATAGATTTTATTGTTTTTGGTGTGCTTTTTAATTTGTTGTAGCTCTTTCCAAAATTATCTTGGGCTATGTTATGCATGATATATCAAATACTTTTGCATTGCTCCTATGTATCCTTTTTTTTATTGTTTTCTTTAGTTATTTATTTATCTTATTGTTTGTTTTTCTTTGTATGTTTTCTTTAAAGGAAGATTTTAAAATTTTTAATTCATGGGTTTTAACTTATTACTAGGGTTGTGCATAGTGGCTAATCATTGTTAATTACTGAGTATTTGGATTTTTTAAATTTGGAATTGGCTAATATTGGGGACCCTTGACTAGGGCCCATTAGCCCCAAATTTTTGGGTGTAAATATTTTTGGGTAGATTCGCCCCAATTTTATGATAATTGGAGCATTTTAAGCTTAATTATCCAATATTAACCCTAATAATAGGGAACCTTTTCACCTTGAAATTATAAAAAAATTATATCTCAAAACTAATTCACCCCATTTTTATAAATACATTTTAGGGCCAACACCTTAGGCATAACCCTGCTTATGGCATGATTCTAAGACTTCTCTGATTATATCCATCAGTTTATTGCTATCAAAAATATAAGTTTGAAAAATATTTGTTCTCTTTATTTTCTCTCTTTTCATAATATTCTCGAGTGATTTAAAAAAAAAAATAAAATTGTATGATGAATTTTTTTCTATTGCATTTCCTTCAATTACTTGAAGATATTATTATTGTCCACTTGATTACATTTGGATCTTTATGTACATTGGATTGTGATTAGATTTTATCTCCATAGGAAATACTTCAATTTCTAGATATTTTATCCTTAAAATGAAGTTTGGTGAGCAAATAGCATAATCAACTACACCATATTCCATTATGTGTTTCACAAGTATTTTTTTAGATTTTTACCATATGTTTATGCCATTATAGATGATCAATCCCTTTATGCTACATTTTTTAACAAGTTCTTCTCCATAACATGTGATAGCTCCTTGATTTTCATTTCAATACCTTAACTAATAATGATCCATCTCTACTTCTAGCCATAATATATTATCATCTATGACTTCATTGGTCCTTAAAGAGCTTTCTTGTCTATTTTTTGTATTGGTATTAAAACCACTAAAACCACCTCACCAATATTGTTATATTTTGTGACATATTTTTTCGATAATGTATATGGATCTTCATGCTTTATATCATATTTTTATAAAACATTGATTTTTATGGAATAAAATAACAAGTCGTGATGCTAATCACTTTATCATTATCTATGATTCTAATTCACATATATTATTTATTTGAGTCTTCTTTCTCAATTTGTATGAGTTTACCCTAGAATTTGATTAGTATTGTTACTTCATGGATGTTTTTTCTATTACTTCAATTCATATTGATATCTTTTTATATACTTCATAGTCTAGAATTGTGTATCCATCATGTTCATGTGTTTGTATTACTACAATTGTATCCTTTGCTTTAGTTGTGAGCTCTATAACAAGATATCTTCTCCATGGATATCCATAACTGTTAGAATTTCCCAAATAGATGTGCAAAAAATTACAAAATATGGAATAATAAAAATATAACTGAATAATTTATTCTAAGGATCAACTTTGTATAAATAGAAAATTTGATCAATTAGAGCCATTGGATTACAACAACTCATCAGAAATGATGAAGACACCACTGAGAGTTCTCCTAACACATGGAGGATTGGAAAATCAAGTGTGCCTATCCTAGTTGAACTTAAGAGAATATTGTATGATTCTAACACCCCCCTTTAGTGATACTATGGGAGACCATACAAATGGGTCCCAACAATAAGAATTGATCAGGTACTCATGTATAATGACCTATTTTTGAAGAGATGGAAAAACCCAATGGGAAAAAAACTATCAATCAAAAGGAAGTAAGAGGCTTATCTTCGTATGGTGAAGATTATCCTCTTATACACTAAATTTTTGGTGAAAAAAACCCTATGGGGAAAAACAAACAATGACTTCTTTTGAAGAGATGGTAAAACCCAATGGGAAAAAACCATCAATAAAAATGAAGTAAGAGGCTTGTTTTCATATGGCAAATATTTTCCTCTTATACACTAAATAGTTGGTAAAAAAACCCCTGTGGGAAAAAACCAAATATGAGAAGAAGAGAGGCATGTCTTCATATGGCAAATATTGTCCTCATTATACAAAAAAAAGGAAATATAAGTCCTAGTAACTTGGATTGATTATATACTCATTTACATAATATAGTTGGTGAAAAAACCCCAGTGGGAAAAACCAACCATGAGAAGAAGAGAGGCTTGTCTTTGTATGACAAAGATTGTCCTCATAAGACCAATAAATGCAGCTGTAGTGCTCCAAGCTTATCTCACAGCTAAAGGTAACATGGAGAAGGAAATACCTTGGTGAATATATCTGCAACTTGATCCTTATTTGGAATATATTCCAAGTTTATATCCCTCTTCTGAATATGTTGCCTTATGAAGTGCATGTGTATCTCAATGTGCTTGGTGCACTGATGCTCAATTGGATTTAGTGCAATATGAATTATGCTATGATTGTCACACAAAAGAGTTATAGGTTTTTCATGGTTGAAACCAAATTATTTCATTATTTGATGAAGCCAAAGAGCTTCCTGACTAGCTAATATTGCTACCATGTATTCTGCCTTTGTAGAAGATAATGCTATTGTTTGTTGTTTCTTGCATAACCAAGCTATTGGTAAAGAACCAAGGCAAAAGACATAGCCTGAGGTTGAACATCGATATTCTATTGATCCTACCCAATATAAATCTAAGTAGCCAATGATATCCATGGATTTTCTCTTGTAGTGTAGCCCAAAGTGAGTAGTACCCTGCAAGTATCGAAGGGATATTTTTGCTGCTTGCTAATGACTGAAATGAGGTTGATGGGAGAATCTGGATATGAGACCAACAACATAAGAGATATCAAGGTGAGTATGATTAAGGTATAGCAGAATCCCTACAAGTTGGTGGTATAGAGTGGCATCACACATAGGGGATGTGCAGGAAGTACTAAGATTAATTCCATATTGAAAGGGGGTAGGAGAAGGTTTGCAATTTGTCTTATTGAATCTTTGAAGAAGAGTTAGAGTGTACTTTTGTTGACATGATGAAATTCTTGCATCTTTTTGACTTATTTGGATCCCAGGGAAGTATTGAGCTTTACCTAGATCAACCATTTCAAATATTTTAGAGAGGGAGTCTTTTATAGTCTTAATGTGAGTCAAGTTATTTCCAGTGAGAAGAAGATCATCAACATAAAGAACAAGAATGGTGATATTTACTTCATTTCTTCAAATATAAACTGTGTTATCAGACTCACAATGAGAGAAACCTGTGGAAAGAAGGAAGGAGTCCATTTTTTGATACCAAGCTCTAGGGGATTTTTTGAGGCCATAGAGAGACTTTTTAAGCCTACAAACAAGAGAGGAGTCTTGAGTGAAACCAACAGGTTGCTCCATGAATATCTATTATTTTAAATATCCATGTAAGAAAGCACTTTTTACATCCATTTGATAGACAGACCACTTATGAGAAGTAGCCAGAGCAAGAACCAGTCTAACAGAATCTATTTTAGCAACTGGAGCAAATGTTTCTGCATGATCAATACCTTCAATTCGAGAAAACCTTTTGCTACTAGATGAGCTTTGTGTTTGTCTATTTCTCCATTAGGCCCATATATTGTTTTGTAGATCCATTACAATGAAATAACTTCCTTATTTTAGGTAAGGTAACTAAATCCCATGTTTTTATTTTGATCAATGAAAACAATTTATTCTTCATGGCATCATTCCATTTTTTAATACCTGAGGCTTCTTTGAAGGATTGATGATCAAAGGAAATAGACTGATAGACAAGACCAATGCCTATGGGTTTAGATGATCTGGTTGATGGAATATTTTAGATGTAAGGAGTGGCTTCTTTAAAAATGGTATAGGCCTATTTTGGTATAATGGAAGGGGTGGAAGGAGCTGAAAGACATTGAGTTGGAGTTACAGGTTCTTCATCTTGATTATCGATTATCAAGTTAACTTCAAGAGTTGGCTCTTCATAATATTGAGGTTCTACTATGGGAGAAGGCCCAATGGAGGAATATGGGGATTGAGGATCCTTGTGAGGGAATGTTTCATCAAATTGGACATTCCTATGAAATAAAATATCATGAGTTGAAGGATCAAGGAGCATGTATGATTTCAATTCTTCACAATAATCAACAAATATGAGATTTTTACTTTTCTCATATAGAGCCTTCATTTTCTTCTTTAGGATGTGAGCCCAAGTAGTACACCTAAAAATATTGAAGTAGGAAACATCTGGTTTTGAGCCAGACCATGCTTCTTCAGGAGTTAAATGGTCCAGAACATTATAAGGTGTGCGATTTTAAATATAATTGGCACATTTAATAGCTTACCAAAAGCATATTTTGTAGATAGAAAAGTGGTTGCAAAGATATGAAATGCACCATTTAGTTTAGATAGAATTAGATATATGCACTCTTATTCAGTATTAGTCTTTCCACTGCCTTTGTTTTGAGATAGAACTTCTTTGAATTTTATAAGAAAGTCAACAATACTGCTAAAATCATCAAGATACAATGATGTTAGTTCTGCTTCTAGCTGCATTAGTCTCATTTGATCTACTTTTTCAAACAAAGATTTTAATTTTTCCCAACTTTCATTGAGGAGTTTTACAATCTGTAATATGAAACCACAAACTTTTCATGAGCATTAGAGCTAAAAATACCCATAGTTTCATGCATTTTTCCTTTGTGAACAAAATTTTCATATTCTTTATCAAACTTAGGTTGCTTTTCTTCTAAAAAGTGAGTGATACCTTTCTGAGAAATTATATTTAAAACTTTGGATTTCCATGTATGGTAGTTATGAGGAGTGAGAAGATAAATTGTATTTATTGAGTTCATTTTTATAGATAACCCTAAGTTCCCCCATTTAACTTTAAAAAGGGAAATAATGGACCAATATGTTCAAGTCCTCAAAGAAGTTCCAAAGTTCTAAAAAATTACCCGCCCTTATGAGAGGGAAACTATAAGTAATTAGAGAGAACTTGTGATCGATGAGAGGAGAACATAAAAATGGCCAAATTTTTAGGAGCACCAAATTTATCAGAAAATACCCACCCTTACGAGATGGAAACTATAAGTATTTTTGATAATTGATGTTTAGTTTGATTAAAGGAATACAACTATGCCAGACCTATATATCTTGTCTCTCAAATACGCACCCTTACAAGAGGGAAACTATAAGTATTGAAAATATTCTATACTTGGGACATAGGCTTATATCATCCAGGAAAATATTGTGATCTTGATAACTCACCCTTACTTGAGGGAAACTATAAGTTATATGGGAATCCCAATAGTGGTAAGAGATATTATATTTGTAGGATTTAGAACAAAGAAATTACAATGCTAAATGAACAAGTATTATTAGGCCCTTTAAAAAAATTTGTTTAAGTAAAGGGAAAGAATGCAAAATACTATAATGTAGAGATTCAAAACCAAAATTATAATTATTAATAAGTTTGAGTAGATCTTTACAAATTATTTGTAATGTAAAACTAAGTCAATAAAACAAATGATCACTATAGAAAAAGGCAAACATAAAAAAAAAAGGATTATATTTTATTATTTTTAAACTTAGTTTTAATTTAAAGATTTTAAAACTTATAAAGAGATAAGTGATCACTATAAATTTAATTGCAATAAAAATATTTTAAACCAAAAGGAATTGAAGGGAATTCTTTAAGCAATATAACATATTTTAAGAGCATAAAAAATATTGAGGCTAAAAAAGATGCAAAGAGACACACCCCCCGCGAAACTTGATAGGTGCAATAAAGGCACCTTATAAACACCCCCAATTTTATTAAAATATTACAATAATGATATCCGAACCAATGAAGGCCGAAAAAGAAAATGTAATGTTTTCTTCTGAAAGCTCAAAAATCACAAATAATAAAATAAAATACAAAATGAATCAAAAAAATCCTGGAATTCAAAATGATTCAACAACCAAACCTTTGGAATCTAATGTTAATAAGAGGAATGTCATGGAACAGAGCAACAATGATGGACCAACAAGACACCTGTAGACAAATGTTAGATAAAAAATTAATTTATATATTTTATACTAGTGTATAGTGTAGGTGACGTCATTCACAGAGCATTGAGGAAGAGGATCAAGTTGAGGAGGGCCTTTGAAGGAAAGACGATCAAGCCAGGGCCCTACAGGTGGCGGTACAACATGGCGCTTTAATTTTAGAACCTTCTGTTGTGCTCAAAATGATTTTCTTCGAACAAAAACTAATAAAAGAAGATATGTTGTGGTACACCAGTATCTGGAATGAACAATACTAAAATAAGAGATGATGTGATACACTAGTATCTAGAATGATGCTAAAAGAAGAGGCGTTGTTGTCCTTCAATGAGGAAGGAAGCGCGTAAAACTTGTAGAACATAGAGCTAGCAGACAAATATAGAAGAGCCTAAAATATTTTATGAACGATGTAAAGCAGAGAGGTAATAATTTCTTATGCCAATGAAGTTGTTTTATAAATAGAAAACATACGAAAGAATCCCGGAGCACCAAAATAACCAACAAGAGAGAGATCATGAAAGATCACTATAGACACCAAAACAGCACCAATCCGATTACGTGACTGCAAACATTGATCGCTTTGACAAACACAGCCCCCAGGGCAGCCCTCAGAGGTTAAACAGTGGTCCTAACCACTTTTATAGCAATTTTGTAAGGTCAAAAGGGCAATTTGGCACATTTAGGCACTTTGCTCAGAATCTGTCTCACCCAGAGACGGATTCAAATCTGTCTCACCCAGAGATGAATTCAAAATTAGAATCTGTCTCACCCAGAGACGGATTCTGAATTCGTAACTGGTAGGGACGAATTCTGAGTTTAACGGGCAAAAGGAAGAATGGTGCCAAGTGGCAGCCCAGGACAGCCAGTTGATGACTCCTGCCCCGCACGCGTGTGTAGGTGGACAGAGGGGCCGTTAGAAGACTGTCACAAGGGGCAATTATGAAAGCCCAAGTCATGGAGGACTCCCCCTCCCTCATGGGAAGACAAGACTGCCACATGGCACCTATGACCAACACGTGGCGCCTATGCTTCCCTCTCAAAAGAGACCCCATGGGTCTATAAAAGGTGGGACTTTTCTCACCCAAAATAGAGAGGTTGAAGGATATTTCAAGCAACGAAGTGCTACCGAGTTGAAGACCCACTTGCATCCCTTTTGGTTCACCTTCTCGCATCCACCAATCTCTTTTGCAAGGGAGGTTGTTGGGTGGCTTTTGGAAGCTTGAACCTGACCCAAATCCAACACATGGACACCTGAACCAACCAATTTGCCGACCCCCCAATCCTAAGAGGTTTTGGGCCTATCCCTAGTGGATTGGCTCCGAAGTCAAGTGCCAACGGTGGGAGGCCCACCTGGGCACCCCCGCACTTCCTAAGTTCCATTCTTTTTAGCATTCTAGATTATTTGTTCGCATTGCATATTGTGTCATTTTGTTTGGTGAACTCATAGCTGCAATTTCATAACTTTTGATCAGATTCTAGTATGTTTTGTGTCGCTTTGTTGTTTCACTAACTTGCAGGTGGCGATATCAAATTCTCGAGGATAGAGGCCAAATTGGGAGAATCCGACCATCTGGGTCAGTCCCAAAATGGCCCCAATTACATAACCCCTCTGTCTGCAGGTGTTTTGGAGGTCTCGAGAGCCGACATTGGAACAGATCACTTCGGCTTTTCCAACACAGAAGAATTCGTCCCACCCAGGGACGAATTGCAGTCAGAATTCGTCCTGCCCAGGGACGAATTCTAGGTGAAGGCAGATTAGCCGACTGTTTCAGTGGTAATGGCTTTCTGGTAAGATCTTCTATTTTCTGTCAGTTTTTCAGGCTATTTGGATTCACTGTACTTACTATTTCAGGCAAGTGTTTACATGCATCTTTGATGATTTTAGAGAACAAACACCTTTTATTTGCAGCAGATGCTACTGACATATTCGTTGTTTCTTTGTTCGCAGGAAGAGCAGCAGAGGTCAAAGACTCATCAACATCAGCGACGGCAGCGTTTTGGCCCGCCCATTTCAATCGTGGGCATGCGAAAAGAGGAACATTAAGTGATTGTAATCAAATTCTTTTAACGCTCCTAGCCCCTGAAAAGGGAGGAGGCGTCATTGTAACAGAGATCAAGAGATTTTAATGAAAGGGCTGTGTTTTCTCCATTTGCTTGTATCTCATTTACATGTGTCTCTTTCGTTTCATGCATTTTACATTTCTAGGACTTAAGCGCATTTGATTTTGGTTGCATCGCAATTAGTGTTTCCTTTGCCCGAAATCTCGTGCTTTCAGTGGCGATCACGGTGGGACCTGTCCCATATTTTTAAAATCATAGAAAACTGATCAAAGTTTTGTGTTTGTGCTTGACAGGTACATTTTTTTGTTGTAGACTGCTATTCGTCTCTGACTGTTACGAATTCTTAACTGCAATTCGTCTGACCCTGAGACGAATTCAAATTCATCTCTGGGAGGGACGAATTCTATTCTGCAATTCGTCTCCCAGAGGGACGAATTCCTGCCTACGGATTTTCAGAGCAGAAATTCAGAAGCAACTGGAGCAGGCAGAGAAGAGGTAGGGATTTTTATAATCTCTGTTAAAATTTCTGTTTTTGTTTCTGTTTCTTTGACTGTTTTCATTTTATCCTGCATTACTTAGGGAAAGTCATTTATGCTTGTTTCATTTTCGCTAAATAAAATGAATCCCACACACATCACGAAACAATTTTAAACCAAGGAGCTGGTCGTAAGACCCCAGCCCTTGAGCAAGACCAACGGTGGGTTCATCACCACCTTGGCTTAGCTTTGCATCCATTTCCCGATTGTCAACTATTGTTAGGCGTAAATCCTGATGAAAGTAGACCGAGTGTCGTTGGGGTGATTCCCATGCGCGCGAGGATAAGTTTTCTATGGTAGGTGCCATTAACGGGACAATCCCCCTTTCGTACCACCTACGTACCACGTACCTTCTGCTCTCACGTACCTATAGTCTCCCTCTCGTAAGGGCGGGTATATAGAGAGGTTGGTATATCGGCCTGGTTGGTATATTGAAGGGGCGACCGTTTTGGGAGTTATATGAGCCGTCATAATGCATTTAAACGATCTTCAAAACCTACAAAAACAAAACAAAACATCAAAATGCACTAAACCAGTTTAGGACACACCATTTAATCCTTAAAAGAGATAATCACGATTTGCGTATGCGTGTGTTCATTTCTGTTTAGTGTAGACAAAAAAAAAAAAAATCATCATAAAAGAGATAAAAATCTTTTTAGATAGTAGAGAAGCACCGCAATGGTGTACACCCGTAGCCAAGCCCAATCAAGGGCAGAAGCTCCGGAAGGTACACAAGAAGCAGGCACGAGTCGCCTTCGCTTCAGTCCTGAGGATTTGGTCATACCACCTTATCGGTCTAACCTTCAAAAGAATCCAATTCAGAATCCTCGGTGGGGTATGCCCGTTCAAAGCAGCCCCTTTCGAGAAGGCGCATTACACGTAGACCTTGATATAAATAGAGAATCACCTTCTGAGGTTAGACATGAGTGGCCACGGTGCGATGAAGCGCTAGACAGGCACACCATCCATTTGGAAGGACAACGTGGATATGGTATCCCCTCCTTACCTCCCATTAGAACAGAGAGACAAAATCTAGAGCGTAGGGCTCTTTACATAAGGCGACCTAACTCCGCCCGCCCCCTTCACACCTATGAGAGGGAGCGCGAGGAAGATCATCGCATTCCTCAAAGACAACAACATACAACGTGGGAACCTTGCGCTTCCGCACCAGCTGGACATCATGATCACCCCTTGGGGCCAGAACCTCGAGTACAGACCGCCTACCTCGACAGAGGGAAGCGACCCCTTGAAGTTGTAGATCATCAAAATCAAGGCAAACACATAGGAGGAACATTCGAACCTTCTGAGAAAAATAGGGTGGACCAAATTGACCCGATAGTCGCCCAACATGCCACCCGTCAAGCCCAAATCATGCGGCTTAAACAAAGTCATCAGGAGATAGAGTATCAACACCGCTTGGATAGAGAGCGCATGCAACGCGAAGCGGATGAGCTACGCTATAAATTACCTGAGAGGGAGCCAACCCCTCGCATTCAAAGAGCCGAACAATATGTGAGACATAATCCGTTAATGCAGGACAGGTCTCCACGACCTCGTCAAGCTTTGCCTCCAAGACCTCATAGATCCGAGAGGGAGGCAACTCCCCGAAACAATGATGGGTACCTTCAGCGAGGGCTTGATCAGGGTCATAGGTTTCGCCCAGAGACTCCTCAAGAATTTTACGAGGAGTATGAACTAGAAGAGGAATATGTTGAAACTCCCCATCAAGGCAGGAGGGATGCCATTCGGCCACCCCTCCATAGGCCTCCAATTTATCATAACTTACAACGAGAGCGAACAAGAGAGGAAGAAATAAAATCTTCCGATGCATACAAGGCGCTATTAGAGCGTTTGGAGTCTGTGGAAACAAAAGCTGTTGGGCATCAAAAACCCACATTACGTCAACTCCGCAGTAATCCGGTGCATCCCTCAGTGCCTACGCCTCTTTACCCCGAGCACTTCAAGTTGCCTCAATTGGCAGTTTTTAAAGGTGAAGAGGACGCACAAGAACACGTTACAAGATTTCTAAGCCAATGCTTCGGCATCCAAGATAATGACGCATTGTTGCTTAGAACATTCATAACCACATTCGTAGGCCCTACCTCGGATTGGTTCACACAACTACCCAAACACAAGCATAAGCAACTTAGATCAATTAGTAGATGCGTTTCTTGAACGCTTTGCCTTCAACACAAGGAAGAAGGCATCACTGAGTGATCTGGCGAGCCTCAAACAATTTGAGGAGGAAACAATGGCAGCATATGGGAATCGATGGAGAGCTTTGCTTTCTAAGTTACCATACCGTCCCCCTATGTCTGATCTCACGCAGATGTTCACAAAAAGTTGCTTAAAATCAATCTCTGGTCTATTGTTGCTGCGGCAATACGACAACTTAGAAGAAGCTCTGGCGCAAGCCAGAGTTATAGAAGAGATTAAGATAGGCGAAGGTGCAATCACCAAGCCTAAAAAGAAAGAGTGGAATAAAACCACTAAAATCGGGACAACGCAACAACAACATGCTGCGGTTAACCAAGTTGCGATAAATGTCCCCGTGCCTGTGCAAGAAATGCAGCCCCAAAAGGCTAATTACCAGGCAGTGCCTCCTGCTTATGAAAGAGATAATAGAAGACAAGAGCAGAATTACCCGCGTCGCCCTAGGCGACATTTCACCCCATATGCGGAGTCTAGGGACTCCTTATTTGACCGCTTGTCAACGGAAAATTTAGTCACTCTGCCAGAAATCCAGACTATAGACCCTAACGCTCCTAAGCCTAGGGGATACAGAGAGGAATTGTATTGTAGATTCCATAGGCGCAGAGGACACGACTTGAATGGGTGCTGGAAATTCAAAGAATTAGTCCAGGATTTGATCGACAATAGAACATTGGCCGTGGACAACCCCATAGCGCCAAACAATCAACAAATGGGGGTATTCAAAGACCCTTTGCCTGCACATGAAGAACAGGCAAAACCACTCCAGATTAACGAGGTGCGACAGAATCTTCCCATGCAGGGATTTGTGGGAATGATTAGCATAGTAACAAGGAACAGAAGGTACCCAGCAGTTACCCCCGAGGTAGCTACGAGGGAAGTTTCGACAACATCGCAGCCTCAACAACGCCCAACACAGTTGCCTCCGCCTAGACCCGAGGTCACGATACGGACCAAACTCACGCAGAGTTTGCGGACCACATCGGCTAGGCTGTCCATTTACGAGCTTATTCAACGATCAACACCCCATAGGGAAGCTCTTATGGACATTTTAAAAGCCATCGAATTACAGCCTCACGAAGCTAATTCTTTCAACAACTTCGTGGGACATGTGAAACAATGTACGGAGCCGGTCATCACATTCAGAGAAGATGAAGTCAAAACGATATCAAATGACATGGCAGATCCACCCCTGCACGTTATCGCGTGGGTCAACGAGATTCCGTACAAGAGGGTGTTGATAGATACTGGCTCGTCCAGTAACATCATTACCACTGTAGCCTTAAAACATTTGAAGCTGCCAGCCTCTCACATCACAGCCTCCACGTATACACTGCGAGCTTTTAACGATGCAATATGCTCGACAGTCGGCACAGTTGTTCTGCCTGTCCAGGTAGGACAAAAATCAATACCTACACTGTGCCATGTGCTAGAAGGCGAGATGGCTTATAATATACTGCTAGGGCGGCCTTGGATCAGGGACATGAAGTGTGTCCCTTCGATCGCCCACCAATGCTTAAAGTATGCTTTTGAAGGAGAAATACATGTAGTCCCAATGGACTTAGAGCCCTTCAAGTATTGCAATGCGGTACAATTCATACCTCAATCGACCCTCCCTTCAACGCATTTGGATTTCCAGTTAAATCCATCTAAACAGGGTTCGATACCGCAGGCACCACTGGTGGCCAACAAGGCAAAATCCCAGCCAGGTGAAACTTCATCACCTGCTCCTTCATCATCAACGCCACCTATCATGGCCCAACAGAAGGACAAGGGAAAACAGATCATGGAAGAGGTTAAACCCTTAGAAGAAAAGCTGCCCACAATCTCAACGGTATCAACGGAGGAAACACCCAGCAAAACAGAAACTAAGACACCTGAACCCCCAAACATGGAATGGAGTCAGGAAGGACTACCGTTTCCTCCGACCCAATCATCAACAATCACTGTTGAAATGGCCAGTACGGGCCTGGGGGAGTACTTAGTGCAGAATGTCATGGCAACGCCAGCATTGGAGTCAGTACAAGACATGGGAAGACCTCGCCTTCCCATAGGGACAGTTGTTCCTCTAGGCTACCCTCCAAACCAGATGAATTTCGTGTATGGGGGCCTTGATCATGGTCTTGAACCATGCCAACAAAAGGAAGCAGACGAAGAGCCTTTTGTTGAAAACATCAACTATCTGTCAAACCCAGATTTTGCCCTAAAATATCTCGACCAATGCAATTGGCATGGATACGGGCTAGGCAGATATGAGCAAGGGATGCGGGTCCTTTGCCAACCAAGATATCAGATGCCATATGACAAGTCAGGAGTAGGGTTCAACCACCCCCTGCCCTTAGACATCTTGGTTGAGAATATGCAAGGCCTAGAAATAGGCAACAAGGGGGGATTGGCACAAGATCCGTATGCCAATCCAAATACAGAATACACATTGGGAGACTACCTCCCATGGTCAACAAACACCCCTGGAAACAGTAGTAATCCCTCTCCTTTGCTAGAGAGAGGTGAAAGTTCGGATAGTAATCCTCAAAGAGAACATCAACGACTTCCGGACATCTTTCTGAAGCTGTTCCCCTTAGAGGTTCCAGATGAAACAATACGGTGTCAAGAGAATCAGGTCCCTCCACCAAGAGTGGAACAACCGCAAGGGGACCAGATTAACTTACTGGAACAAGGAGAGTCCTCAACGTCGCAAGTAACAGTTGCTGAAGAGGATGAACAATTTTGGATCTTCGAAAGCGATTCAGAAGATGAAACCGAGATGGACTATCTCAGACATGCGCGACGGCATCACCGCCCGTTAACTCATGAAGATCTAATGGGACAGATGGGCATTCTGTTAGGACATGAATGGTGGGTAGACCCAGCGAGGTGGGACCAAGTGTTGGACCCATGGCTCCAAATTCAAGATGAGCATCGTCCACCTCGAGATCCCATCATGACATCAGTGCCGAGAAAAGACCCTGCCCTCCTTTTCGCACATAGGCATGAATTCGCACCTAGGGAAGATCCATTCGTGCCCGTTCCCGTAGAGCCAGATCCGGAGTATAAGGAGCATCTACAAGAATCAAGTCGTCACACCCGCGGTTCTGGAGACCAAATTCATTCCATCCACATGGTCTCCATTGATTTGACCGCACCCATCCGCAATCCGACCGATCCATCACGGCCATTGCATCTAGACATAGATGCCATCGACTGGGATCGCGTCAATTCACCTTTATCACCATCAGAGTACTGGCCTTTCGGTGAAATGCTTCATTTCACCCCAAGGATGACTCAGGATGTCTTTCAAGCTGAAGAGGGACCCGAGGTTCCAAACGTAGACCTAAACTCAGCTAATGATATCCATTTGATCCCAACTCCACATCAGTTGGAGGACGGATCCCACATGTCAGTCGAGGAGACGACTGACGTAGATATCGGCACAGATACAAAGAATCCGCAAATTATTAGGCTGGGGGTAAGTCTTTCCCCCGAAGAGCAAGCCGATTACATTGCCCTTCTCAAAGAGAAGAAGGAGGTTTTTGCATGGTCGTATAAAGATATGCCAGGACTAGACCCGCAGCTAGTCATGCACAATTTAACGCTTGATCCGACAATCAAGCCTGTAAAGCAAAAACTACGAAAGATGCACCCAACAGTGGCCTTGATGGTCAAAGACGAATTGCAAAAACTATTGGATGCACAATTTGTCATCTGCGTGGATTATCCGCCATGGCTGTCCAACATGGTTCCCGTCAAGAAGCCCGACGGGAGGATTCGCATATGCACCAATTTTTGAGACCTAAACAAAGCGAGTCCTAAGGATGATTTCCCATTGCCGAGCATCGACACATTGGTAGACGCTACAGCAGGCCACGAAATGCTCTCCTTAATGGATGGTTTCTCAGGATACAATCAAATTCGTATCAATCCTGAGGATCAACTCAAAACGGCGTTCACAACGCCTTGGGGGACATTTTGTTATAAGGTCATGCCTTTTGGCCTTAAAAACGCTGGCGCTACATACCAACGTGCCATGACATATATCTTCCACGATTACATGCACACAACTTTGGAGGATTACATGGATGATTTGTTAGCCAAATCTCTTTTACGCTCAGATCATCTCGGTGACTTAAGCAAGATTCTCGATCGCCTCATAGAGCATAAGGTAAGACTGAATCCCAAGAAGTGCGTATTCGATGTCACATCTGGAAAACTCTTGGGTTTTATAGTCTCAAAGCGAGGCATCGAAGTGGACCCAAACAAAGTCAAGGCAATCCTTGAAATGGCTCCCCCAACCACTATCAAGCAGCTCATAAGTCTGCAAGGAAAGGTCGCATCGATTAAACGCTTCATAGCGCAATTATCTGACAAATGTCGACCAATGAACAAATTATTGCACAAGGGGGTCACATTTCATTGGGATGATGAGTGCCAGTCAGCCTTTGACAAAATCAAACAATACTTGGCTTCGCCGCCAGTATTGGCACCACCTAGACCAGGAGTGCCGTTCTACTTATACATCTCAGCTACTGAGGTGGCACTGGGAGCCATGCTAGCCCAAAAGAATGAACTTCACAAAGAACAGACTACTTACTATCTTAGCCGCACCCCGGTCGATTACGAACTTAATTATGCATACGTTGAGAAACTCGGCTTGGCAGTGGTGTTTGCTACCAAAAAGCTATGCCACTACATGCTGAGCAACACTACGTATGTTGTGTCTAAGGAGAATCCATTGCGATACATGATGAGTCGTACTTATCATAGTAGTCGCACGATGAAATGGATCATGTTGTTGACGGAATTTGACATTGAGTTCATCGAACAAAAATCTATCAAAGGACAAGTCATAGCCGATCAACTAGCAGAGGCTCCTCTTGAAGACGATCAGCCTCTGACAATAGAACTACCCGATGATGGGGTCTTCCATGTCTCAGAATCACCATATTCTGATGAGCCTGAGTCACAGGCCGACATAACCCTATTCTTCGATGGTTCCAAGTGTGAGCAAGGGGGTGGCATAGGAATTGTATTCTTCACACCGCAGGGCGCTCCAATGCCCCTGTCATTTAAATTAAACTTCCAGTGCACCAACAATAACGCAGAATATGAAGCCTTGCTCCTAGGTCTTCAAACAACAATCGCCATGAACATCAAAATACTGAACATCTTTGGTGATTCGCTGTTAATCGTCAATCAAGTCAAAGGGGTATATCAATGCAAATGCCCAGTTCTGAAGGCCTATAAAGCCCTCATGGACAAATTCCTGGAAAAACTTGAATGGTATGACATCGAGGCACTCCCTCGATCATCGAATCATTTTGCGGACACAATGGCCTCCATGGGGTCACTAATTTCGCAAGACCTTTCCGAAAGCATGAGATTCCGGGCAAAGGAAACACTAATTGCAATATAAGCAAAACCAAATGCGCTTAAGTCCTAGAAATGTAAAGTGCATGAAATGGAAAAGAAACGCATTGGAAGAGACACAAGCAAATGGAGAAAACATAGCCCTTTCATTAATATCCCTTGATCTCTGTTACAATGACATCTCCTCCCTTTTCGGGGGCTAGGAGCGTTAAAAGAATTCGATTACAATCACTCAATGTTCCTCTTTCCGCGTGCCCACGATTGCAATGGGCGGGCCAAGATGATGCCGCCGCTGATGTCGATGAGTTCTTCACCTCCGTTGCTTCTCCTGTGAAAAAAGAAACAACCAAGATGTCAGTAGCACCTGCTGCAAATGAAAAGTGTTCGTTCTTCTAAAATCATCAAAAGATGCATGCAAACATTTATCTAAAATAGTAAACAAAATGATTCTAAACAGCCTAAAAACTTGACAGAAGACATAAAATGTTACCAGAAGGCCATTGCCACTGAGACAGCTGGCCAATCTGCCTTCAACTAGAATTCGTCCCTGGGTGGGACGATTTTTGATTGCAATTCGTCCCTGGGTGGGACGAATTCTTCTGTGTTGAAGAAGCCGACCCGTCGCTGCTCGCAATGTCGATTCCCGAGACCTGCAAAACACCTGCAAACAAGGGGGGTATGTAATTGGGGCCATTTTGGGATGACCCAGATGGTCGGATTCTCCCAATTTGGCCTCTACCCTCGGGAATTTGATCTCACCACCTGCAAGTCAGTGAAACAACAAAGCGACACAAAACATACTAGAATCTGACCAAAAGTTATGAAATTGCAGCTATGAGTTAACCAAACATAATAACACAAAATGCAACCTAAAAAAAAGTAATCTAGAATGCTCTAAAACCTAGAAAGTGCGGGGGTGCCCAAGTGGGCCTCCCATCGTTGGCACTTGATTTCGGCGCCAATCCACTAGGGATGGGCCCAAAACCTCTTGGGATTGGGGGGTCGGCAAATTGGTTGGTTCAGGTGTCCATGTGTTGGATTTGGGTCAGGTTCAAGCTTCCAAAAGCCACCCAACAACCTCCCTTGCAAAAGAGATTGGTGGATGCGAGAAGGTGAACCAAAAGGGATGCAAGTGGGTCTTCAACTCGATAGCACTTTGTTGCTTGAAATCTCCTTTAACCTGTATATTTTGGGTGAGAAAAGTCCCACCTTTTATAGACCCATGGGGTCTCTTTTGGGAGGGAAGCACAAATGCCATGTGTTGGTCATAGGTGCCATGTGGCGCTCATGTCTTCCCATGAGGGAGGGGAGTCCTCCGTTGACTTGGGCTTTGATAAATGCCTTTTGTGACAGTCTTCTAACGGCCCCTCTGTCCACCTACACATGCGTGTGAGGCAGGAGTCATCAACTGACTGTTCTGGGCTGCCACTTGGCACCATTTGTCTTTTTTCCCGTTAAGCTTAGAATTCGTCCCACCCAGGGACGGATTCAGAATTCGTCCTGGGGTGGGACAGATTCTATTTTGAATTCGTCCCTGGGTGAGACGAATACTGGGCAAAGTGTCCAAGTGTGCCAAATTGCTTCTTGACCTTACAAAATTGCTATGAAAGTGGTTAAGACCACTGTTTAACCTCTGAGGGCTGCCCTGGGGGTCTGTGTTTGTCAAAGCGATCAGTGTTTGCAGTCACATAATCGTATTGGTGCTGTTTTGGTGTCTACAAATGCCCCTTTTTGGGAAGCACTCGCGGGTGACGCAGTGCTGAGCAAAAATAGATAACCAAAGCACTAATGATTAGGGTTTCTTGGTAACCTAACCAACTTTTGATGCCCCAAGTATGGAAAGGGCATGCATTCTTGAATCCTTGCTTCTGACGAGCTAAGGAATTTTATTTCAAGTATTAACCTATTTTGTTGAGGTGTGACTTGAACTTAGACATTGATCAGTAATGAATAGGCAAAGGGCGTTTTTATCCTCAGGGGGAACCTTGTGTTAATGATTCATGAAGTGCCAAGTGTTTGATTGATTTTATTGTTGCTTGTTTACTGCCCCAAGCTGGAGCGTGATTGTCTTTGTCAATGATTCTTTGAATGCATGTCATTTTCCTTAATTGGGTGTGTGATTGTTGGTTGGTGACTAAGTGTGACTACCCCCTCAAGCGATGAATCGATGAGGGAATGACCTTCGTGAGAGAAGCGACGAGTCGCTTGACCCAAGATGACTTGTGCAAGGGTGCCTTTAGAGGGTTTACCGTTAAGCGTGTGCAATTTTTCCAACATTTGGACCTATTTTTGGTGGGTGTTAACCCTTTTGGTGATGCCGTAATGAGGTGAAATCATCAAAAACCTAACTTCCCGTGGAGCGGTCCGGTTATTGTAGCCTTCTTGGGGAAGTAGGAGAGCGATAATTTGGACCTCGACATCGATTTTCTTTGCCCGAAGTTTAAGTGGAAGAGCACTTGTGTCCGGCAATGTTTTTTTTGTTGTCTGTTTTTGTTGAATTTTTTTTATTGTTTTTGTTGTTTTGTGTGACACATGTGGGGATAAAATTGTTGTAATCTTCTTCCCATGGAGCGGTCCGGCTATGGTAGCCTTCTTGGGGAGTGAGATAGCGACAATATATGACCCCAACGTCTATTTTGATTGCCTAGAGGTTAAGTGCATGAGCACTTTTGTCTGGCAATGTTTATTGCTTTTTGTTTGTGTTGCATTTATTTGTTTTTTTTTGTTGTTTTGATTTTCTTGTTGTTTTTTAGTGGGCTTTGACCCATTTGTGATGCCATTTGGGGGTGAAATTGTCGACAATCCGTCTTCCCATGGAGCGGTCCGGCTATGGTAGCCTTCTTAGGGAGTAGGATAGTGACAATGTAAACCCCGACATCAGTTTTGCTATGCCAAGAGGTTAAGTGCAAGAGCACTTGTATCTGGAAATGTTTATTGCTTTTTGTTTGTGTTGCATTTATTTGTTTTTTTTTTGTTGTTTTGATTTTCTTGTTGTTTTTTAGTGGGCTTTGACCCATTTGTGATGCCATTTGGGGGTGAAATTGTTGACAATCTGTCTTCCCATGAAGCGGTCCGGCTATGGTAGGCTTCTTAGGGAGTAGGATAGTGACAATGTAAACCTCGACATCAGTTTTTCTATGCCAAGAGGTTAAGTGCAAGAGCACTTGGATCTGGAAATGTTTATTGTTGGTTTTGTGTTGCATTTTTTGTTGTTTTTGTTGTTTTTTTGTTTTTTGTGACACCAATTTGGAATTTTAGTGTTTTGATTTGTGTTGGGATGTTACGTAACAAGGTGTATTTCAAGTATGACTCTACCTTCGTAAAATCTGTTCGACTTGATACACTACATGGCTAAAGAGGAAAATGATGACTGAATCATCGAAACTCTTGGTACATTCCTAGACCACCGATCGTAGTGTGGTAAAAGTTATGCTTGGTGTTTTTGTTGTTTTTGTAACATGAGACAATGCGGAACAATATGGACTATCAGAGCTATTGCAGCTTATGGTGCCTTTGACACGTATGACTACAAATATGCAATGTATGGATGCAATGCTTAATGCAGCTATGTATTTTTGTAATTTTGATGGATTTTTTTTGGTGAAGGTGAAGATGAGGTGCAAGAATATGAATTTTTTGATGAATTTGAGTATGCCTAGAATTGAGATGCAAATCTTTGTTGTTTTTGATGATTTTTTTTGTTTTGTTTTTTTGAATTTCTTGATTTTTTTTTGACCAAGCGATTGCGATAATCGTTGGAGCTTTTTGGGTTTGACCAAGTGATTGCGATAATCCTTGGAGCTTTTGGGGTGACCAAGAGATTGCTATAATCCTTGGAGCTTTTTGGATTGACCAAGAGATTGCGATAATCCTTGGAGCTTTTTGGTGACCAAGAGATTGCGATAATCCTTGGAGCTTTTTGGGTGACCAAGAGATTGCGATAATCCTTGGAGCTTTTTGGGTTGACCAAGAGATTGCGATAATCCTTGGAGCTTTTTGGGTTGACCAAGAGATTGCGATAATCCTTGGAGCTTTTTGGGTGACCAAGAGATTGCGATAATCCTTGGAGATTTTTGGGTGACCAAGAGATTGCGATAATCCTTTGAGCTTTTTGGGTTGACCAAGAGATTGCGATTATCCTTGGAGCTTTTTGGATTGACCAAGAGATTGCGATAATCCTTGGAGCTTTTTGGGTTGACCAAGAGATTGCGATAATCCTTGGAGATTTTTGGGTGACCAAGAGATTGCGATAATCCTTGGAGCTTTTTGGGTTGACCAAGAAATTGCGATAATCCTTGGAGTTTTTTTTTTTTTTTTGGGATATGGCTTTCTTAGATATGAAATGGTCGCAAATGACTGATATTCAAGGGTTCTGTTTCCTTGATACCGTCAAGAGAAGCTAGCCGGTACGTCCCGGGTCCTATTTTACTATCAATGACATAAGGACCTAACCAATTTGCCACGAATTTGTCCCTCATATGGGACGGCAAATTAGAGTTTTGTTGGTTTTCCTTCAGAACCAAATCACCAACCCGAAAGTCTCTTAGGTGAACTTTCATGTTGTAAGCTTTCTTAAGCCGCTCTTGATAGATACGTAAGTGCTCGAGAGCATTAACGCGTCGTTCGTCAAGCAACGTAAGTTGGTCTAATCGGGCCTGCCACGTAGTGTTATCATCGATGAACTCCTGCATTGATATGCGCAGGGAAGGAATTTCCAACTCGAGAGGCATTACTGCCTCTGAGCCATACACCAGTGAAAACGGAGTTGCCCCAGTGGGCGTCCGAATGCTAGTGCGATAAGCCCAAAGGGCAAGTGGGATTTGTATGTGCCAATCCTTATGACTGTCTATGACGGTCTTTTTAAGGATGGCGACTAGCATTTTGTTTGACGCCTCTGCTTGCCCATTTGCTTGTGGATAATAGGGTGTTGAAAAGCTGTGCTGAATTTTGTACTTTGTGGTTAAAGCATGCACGTCTTTGTTCTTGAATGATGGCCCATTATCCGAGATTATTTTGGATGGAATACCAAAATGACATATGATGTAATGCAAAATGAACTCCGCAATGCGGGGTCCTGTCGTAGAGGTTAACGGAATTGCTTCCACCCATTTGGTAAAATATTCTGTGGCCGTTATGATAAACGTGTGACGGCCTGACGATGCAGGGGAGATCTTTCCGATTAGATCGAGGCCCCACTACGAAAATGGCCAAGCAGACTGGACTGTCCGTAGGTCCTGGGAAGGTGCGTGCATTAAATTGGCATGATGTTGACATTTCACGCACCTCTTGACATACGCGCAACAATCTCGCTCTAAAGATGGCCAATAATAGCCCATGCGAAGAATGCGCTTTGCAATGGCCATACCACTGAAGTGGCCGCCACATGTACCGTCGTGCGCTTGGGCGACTGCCCAAGTGGAATCTTGCTGGTCCAAACATCGAAGAAGAATTCCGTCATAGCTACGACGATACAAAATGTCTCCTATCAAGACATATTTTGCCGCTTTCTGTTTGAATGTTCATTTTGCGGCGTGCGTCAATCCAAAGGGAAGATTACCTAACTTGAGGTAGTCTCTTATGGGTAAATACCAATCCTGTTTATCAGAAACCTCGACAGTATGAACAGCCAATCCCTTTTGAAGTTCTTCCCTAACAAATGCTGATTGGGATAGAACTTGTAAGAATAGCGTTGTGTTGCTATTAATGGGAGTGGGGGAAAACAAAGACCCCCAGTTGGCACGTTTCAAACAGTCTCGGATTCGAAAGAACTTATCCGAAGATGGTTCGATCTCGGATCATGTGGACTCCCTGGCGTCAAGTCTGAGCTTGCGCGCTCCATCGCGGGTTGCGATAAGGTTTTGACCTGAATGGTTGTTATATCACCGAAAAGGTCTTGCGGGATTAGTGACCCCAAGGAGGCCATTGTGTCCGCAAAATGATTCGATGATCGAGGGAGTGCCTCGATGTCATACCACTCAAGTTTTGCCAGGAATTTGTCCACGAGGGCTTTATAGGCCTTTAGAACTGGGCATTTGCATTGATATACCCCTTTGACTTGATTGACGATTAACAGCGAATCGCCAAAGATGTTCAATATTTTGATGTTCATGGCGATTGCTGTCTGAAGACCTAGGAGCAAGGCTTCATATTCTGCATTGTTGTTGGTGCACTGGGAGTTTAATTTAAATGACAGGGGCATTGGAGTGCCCTGTGGTGTGAAGAATACAATTCCTGTGCCACCCCCTTGCTCGCATTTAGAACCATCAAAAAATAAGGTTATGTCAGCTTGAGACTCAGGCTCATCATAATCTGGCGATTCTGAGACATGGAAGACCCCATCATCGGGTAGTTCTATGACCAGAGGCTGATCGTCTTCAAGAGGAGCCTCTGCTAGTTGATCGGCTATGACTTGTCCTTTTATAGATTTTTGCCCAATAAACTCAATGTCAAATTTCGTCAACAACATGATCCATTTCGCCGTGCGACTACTATGATAAGTACGACTCATCATGTATCGCAATGGATTCTCCTTAGACACAACATACGTCGTGTTGCTCAACATGTAGTGGCGTAGCCTTTTGGTAGCAAACACCACTGCCAAGCGTAGTTTCTCAACGTATGCATAGTTAAGTTCGTAATCGACCAGGGTGCGGCTAAGATAGTACGTAGCCTGTTCTTTGTGAAGTTCATTCTTCTGGGCTAGCATTGCACCCAGTGCCACCTCAGTAGCTGAGATGTATAAGTAGAACGGCACACCTGGTCTAGGTGGTGCCAATACTGGCGGCGAAGCCAAGTACTGTTTGATTTCGTCAAAGGCTGACTGGCACTCGTCATCCCAATGAAATGTGACCCCCTTGTGCAATAATTTGTTCATGGGTCGGCATTTGTCAGATAATTGCGCTATGAAGCGTTTAATCGACGCGACCTTTCCTTGCAGACTTCGAGCCGCTTGATAGTGGTTGGGGGAGCCATTTCAAGGATTGCCTTGACTTTGTTTGGGTCCACTTCGATGCCTCTCTTTGAGACTATAAAACCCAAGAGTTTTCCGGATGTGACGCCGAACACGCACTTCTTGGGATTCAGTCCGACCTTATGCTCTATGAGGCGATCGAGAATCTTGCTTAAGTCACCGAGATGATCTGAGCGCAAGAGAGACTTGGCTAACAAATCATCCATGTAATCTTCCAAAGTTTTGTGCATGTAATCGTGGAAGATATACGTCATAGCACGTTGGTATGTAGCGCCAGCATTTTTAAGGCCAAAAGGCATGACCTTATAGCAAAATGTCCCCCAAGGCGTTGTGAATGCCATTTTGAGTTGGTCTTCAGGATTGATACGAATTTGATTGTATCCTGAGAAACCGTCCATTAGGGAGAGCATTTCGTGACCTCGCTGTAGCGTCTACCAATGCGTCGATGCTTGGCAAGGGGAAATCATCCTTAGGACTCGCTTTGTTTAGGTCTCGAAAGTCGGTGCATATGCGAATCCTCCCGTCGGGCTTCTTGACGGGAACCATGTTGGACAACCATGGCGGATAATCCACGCAGATGACAAATTGTGCATCCAACAGCTTTTGCAATTCGTCTTTGACCATCAAGGCCACCGTTGGGTGCATCTTTCTTAGTTTTTGCTTTACAGTGCTTGATTTTCGGATCAAGCGTTAAATTGTGCATGACTAGCCACGGGTCTAGCCCCGGCATATCTTTGTACGACCATGCAAAAACTTCCTTCTTCTCTTTGAGAAGGGCAATATATTCGGCTTGCTCTTCGGGGGAAAGACTTACCCCCAACCTCGATAATCTGTGGATTCTTTGAATCCGTGCCGATGTCTCACGTCGCTCGTCTCCTCGACCGACATGTGAGATCCGTCCTCCAACCGATGTGGAGTTGGGATTAAATGGATATCATCACTGAGTTAAGATCTACGCGTTTGGAACCTCGGGTTCCTCTTCAGCTTGAAAAATATCCCGAGTTGTCCTTGGGGTAAAATGAAGCATTTCACCGAAAGGCCGATACTCGATGGTGACAATGGTGAATTGACGCGATCCCAGTCGATGGCATCCATGTCTAGATGCAATGACCGTGATGGATCGGTCGGATTGCGGATGGGTGCGGTCAAATCAATGGAGATCATGTGGATGGAATGAATTTGGTCTCCATAACCGCGGGTGTGATGACTTGATTCTTTTAGATGTTCCCTATACTCTGGATCTGGCTCTACGGGAACGGGCACGAATGGATCCTCTCTAGGTGCAAATTCATCTCTATGTGTGAAAAGGAAGGCGGGGTCTTCCCTCGACACTGCTGTCATGATGGGATCTCGAGGTGGACGATGCTCATCTTGAATTTGGAGCCATAGGTCTAACACTTGGTCCCACCTCGCTGGGTCTACGTGCCATTCATGTCCTAACAATATACCCATCTCGTCCCATTAGATCTTCATGAGTTAGAGCGCGGTGATTTTGTCGCGCATGTCTGAGATAGATCATCTCAGTCTCATCTTCTGAATCACTTTCATAGATCCAAAATTGTTCATTCTCTTCAAAGATCTCGTTGCTTGCGACGTTGAGGACTCTTCCTTGTTCCAAGTGAATTAATCTGGTCCCATTGCGGTTGTTCCACTCTTAGTGGAGGGACCTGATTCTCTTGAGACTGTGTTATTTCATCTGGAACCTCTAAGGGGAACAGCTTTAGAAAGATGTCTGGCAGCCGTTGATGTTCTCTTTGAGGATTAATCTCTGAACTTTCGCCTCTCTCTAGCAAAGAAGAGGGATTACTGTTGCTGCCAGGGGTGTTTGTTGACCATGGGAGGTAGTCTCCCAATGTGTATTCTGTATTCGGATTGGCATAAGGACCCAATGCCAATCCCCCCTTGTTGCCTATTTCTAGGCCTTGCATATTTTCAACCAAGATGTCTAATGGCAGGGGATGGTTGAACCCTACCCCTGACTTGTCATATGGCATCTGATATCTTGGTTGGCAAAGGATCCGCATCCCTTGCTCATATCTGCCGAGCCCGTATCCATGCCAATTGCATTGGCCGAGATATTTTAGGGCAAATTCTGGGTTTGACAGATAATTGATGTTTTCAACAAAAGGCTCTTCGTCTGCTTCCTTTTGTTGGCATGGTTCAAGACCATGATCAAAGCCCCCATACACAAAATTTGTCCGGTTCGGTGGGTAGCCTAGAGGGACGATTGTTCCAATGGGAAGGCGAGGTCTTCCCATGTCTTGTACTGACTCCAGTGTGGGGGTTGCCACAACATTTTGCACTAAGTATTCCCCCAGTCCTGTACTGGCCATTTCAACAGAGATTGTTGATGATTGGGTGGGAGGAAACGGTAGTCCTTCCTGAGTCCATTCCATGTTTGGTGGTTCAAGAATCTTGGTTTCCGTTGCGTTGGGCGCTTCCTCTCTTGTTATTGTTGAAATTGTGGGCAACCTTTCTTCTAAGGGCTTAACCTCTTCCATGATTTGTTTTCCCTTGTCCTTCTGTTGGGCCATGATAGGTGGCGTTGATGATGAAGGAGCCGATGATGAAGTCTCACCCGGCTGGGATTTTGCCTTGTTGGCCACCAGTGGTGCCTCGCGGTATTGGACCTTGTTTAGATGGATTTAATTGGAAATCCAAATGCGTTGAAGGGAGGGTCGATTGAGGTATGAATTGTACCGCATTGCAATACTTGAAGGGCTCTAAGTCCATTGGGACTACATGTATTTCTCCTTCATAAGCATACTTCAAGCACTAGGTGGGCGATCGAAGGGACACATTTCATATCCCCGATCCAAGGCCGCCCTAGCAAGTATATTATAAGCCATTTCACCTTCCAAAGACATGGCACAGTTGTAGGTATTGACTTTTGTCCTACCTGGATCGGCAGAACGACTGTGCCGACTGTCGAGCATATTGCATCATTGAAAGCTCAGAGTGTGTACGTGGAGGCTGTGATGTGAGAGGCTGGCAGCTTCAAATGCTTCAAGGCTGCAGTGGTTATGATGTTACTGGACGAGCCAGTATCTATCAACACTCTCTTGTACGGAATCCCGTTGACCCGCGTGATAACGTGCAGGGGTGGATCTGCCATGTCATTTGATATCATTTTGACCTCATCTTCTCCCGAATGTGATGACCGGATCCGTACATTGTTTCACATGTCCCACGAAGGCGTTGAAAGAATTTGCCTCGTGGGGTTGTAATTCAATGGCTTTTAAAATGTCCATAAGAGCTTCTCTATGGGGAGCCGATTGTTGAATAAGCTCGTAGATGGACAGCCTAGCCGACGTGGTCCGCAAACTTGCGTGAGTTTGGTTCGTATCGTGACCTCAGGTCTAGGCGGAGGTAACCGCGTTGGGCGTTGTTGAGGATGCGATGTTGCCGAAACTTCCTTCGTAGCTACCTCAGGGGCAGCTGTCGGGTACCTTCTGTTCCTTGTTACTATGCTAATCATTCCCACAAATCCCTATGTGGGAAGATCTTGTCGCACCTCGTTAATCTGGAGTGGTTTTGTTTGTGCCTCGTGGGCTGGCAAGGGGTCCTTGAATACCCCCATTTGTTGGTTGTTTGGTGCGATGGGGTTGTCCACAACCAATGTTCTGTTGTCGATCAAATCCTGGACTAGGTCTTTGAATTTCCAACACCCATTCAAGTCATGTCCTCTCGCGCCTATGGAATCTACAATACAATTCCTCTCTCTACCCCCTAGGCTTGGGAATGTTAGGGTCTATAATTTGAATTTTCGACAGAGTGACTAAATTTGCCGCTGACAAGCGGTCAAATAAGGAGTCCCTAGACTCCGCATATGGGGTGAAATTTTGCCTAGGGCGACGCGGGTAATTTTGCTCCTGTCTTCTATTATCTCTTTCATAAGCAGGAGGCACTGCCTGGTAGTTAGCACGGGAACATTTATCGCAACTTGGTTGACTGCAGCGTGTTGTGGTTGCGTTGTCCCAGTTTTAGTGGTTTTATTCCACTCTTTCTTCTTAGGCTTGGCAATTGCGCCTTCGCCTATCTTAATCTCTTCTATGACTCTGGCTTGCGCCAAAGCTTCTTCTAAGCTGTCGTATTGTCGCAGTAACAATAGACCGTAGATTGATTTTAAGCAACTTTTTGCGAACATCTGCGTGAGATCAGACATAGGAGGACGGTAGGGTAACCTAGAAAGCAAAGCTCTCCATCGATTCTCGTACGCTGCCATTGTTTCCTCTTCAAATTGCTTGAGGCTCGCTAAATCACTTAGTGATGCCTTCTTCCTTGTGTTGAAGGCAAAGCGTTCAAGAAACGCGTCTACTAATTGATCTAAATTGCTTATGCTGTGTTTGGGCAGTTGTGTGAACCAATCCGAGGTAGGGCCTGCGAATGTGGTTATGAATGTTCTAAGCAACAATGCGTCATTATCTTGGATGCCGAAGCATTGGCTTAGAAATCGTGTAACGTGTTCCTGTGCGTCCTCTTCACCTTTAAAAACTGCCAATTGAGGCAACTTGAAGTGTTCGGGGTAAAGAGGTGTAGGCACTGAGGGATGCACCGGATTACTGCGGAGTAGACGTAATGTGGGTTTTTGATGCCCAACAACTTTTGTCTCCATAGACTCCAAACGCTCCAATAGCGCTTGGTATGCATCGAAAGATTTTATTTCTTCCTCTCTTGTTCGCTCTTGTTGCAAGTTACGGTAAACTGGAGGCCTATGGAGGGGTGGCCGAATGGCATCCTTCCCGCCTTGATGGGGAGTTTCAACATATTCCTCTTCTCGGTTCATACTCCTCGTAAAATTCTTGAGGAGTCTCTCGGGCGAAACCTATGACCCCGATCAAGCTCTTGCCGAAGGTACCCATCATTGTTTCGGGGAGTTGCCTCCCTCTCGAATCTATGAGGTCTTGGAGGCAGAGCTTGACGAGGTCGTGGAGACCTCGTCCCGCACCAACGGATTACGCCTCTCATACTTGTTCAGCTCTTTGGATGCGAGGGGTTGGCCCCCTCTCAGGTATTTCATAGCATAACTCATCCGCTTCGCGTTGCATGCGTTCTCTATCCAAGCGGTGTCGGTACTCTATTTCCTGATAACTTGGTTTAAGCCGCATGGTTTGGGCTTGATGGGTGGTATATCTGGCGACAGCTGGGTCAATTTGGTCTACCCTATTTTGCTCAGGAGGTTCGAATGTTTCTCCTATGTGTTTACCTCGAGTTTGCTGGTCTAAGGTTTCAATGGGTCGCTTCCCTCTGTCGAGGTAAGCGGTATGTGCTCGAGGTTCTGGCCTCAAGGGGTGATCATGATATCCTGTTGGTGCAGAAATGCAAGGTTCCCACGTTGTTTGTTGCCCTCGAGGAATGCGATGGCTTTCCTCGTACTCCCTTTCACGGGTGTAAAGGGGGTGGGCGGAGTTAGGTCGCCCTATGTAAGGAGCCCTGCGCTCCGGATTTGGTCTCTCTGTTCTGATGATAGGTAAAGAAGGGACGCCATATCCACGTTGCCCCTCCAAATGGATGGTGTGCCTGTCTAGCGCTTCATCGCGCGGTGGCCACTCATGCCTAACTTCAAGAGGTGATTCTCTATTTATGTCAAGGTCTACATGTAAGGCATCTTCCCGAAAGGGGCTGCTTTGAATAGGCATACCCCACCGAGGATTCTGGATTGGATTCTTTTGTAGGTTAGACCTATAAGGCGGTATGACCAAATCCTCAGGACTGAAGTGAAGGCGACTTGTGCCTGCTTTTTGTGTACCTTCCGGAGCTTCTGCCCTTGATTGGGCTTGACTGTGGGTGTACACCATTGCGGTGCTTCTATGCTATCTAAATAAGTTTTTATCTCGTTTATGACTTTGTTTGTCTACACTAAGCAGAATTAAGCACACACATTCACAAAACCGTGATTATCTCTTTTAAGGATTAAATGGTGTGTCCTAAACTGGTTTAGTGCATTTTGATGTTTTGTTTTGTTTTTGTAGGTTTTGAAGATCGTTTAAATGCATTATGACGGCTCATATAACTCCCAAAACGGTCGCCCCTTCAATATACCAACCAAGCCGATATACCAACCTCTCTATATACCCGCCCTTACGAGAGGGAGACTATAGGTACGTGAGAGCAGAAGGTACATGGTACGTAGGCGATACGGAAGGGGGATTGTCCTGTTAATGGCACCTACCATAGAAAACTTATCCTCGTGCGCATGGGAATCACCCCAGTGACACTCGGTCTGCTTTCGTCAGGATTTACGCCTAACAACAGTTGACAATCGAGAAATGGATGCAAAGCTAAGCCAAGGTGGTGATGAACCCACCGTTGGTCTTGCTCAAGGGCTGGGGTCTTACGACCAGCTCCTTGGTTTAAAATTGTTGCGTGGAGTGTGTGAGATTCATTTTATTTAGCAAAAATTGAAACAAGCATGAATGATTTTCCCTAAGTAATGCAGGATAAAAATGAAAACAGTCAAAGAAACAGAAACAGAAACAAAAATTTTAACAGAGATTATAAAAATCCCTACCTCTTCTCTGCCTGCTCCAGTTGCTTCTGAATTTCTGCTCTGAAAATCCGCAGGCAGGAATTCGTCCCTCTGGGAGACGAATTGCAGAACAGAATTCGTCCCTCCCAGAGACGAATTTGAATTCGTCTCAGGGTCAGACGAATTGCAGTTAAGAATTCGTAACAGTCAGAGACGAATAGCAGTCTGCAACAAAAAAATGTACCTGTCAAGCACAAACACAAAACTTTGATCAGTTTTCTATGATTTTAAAAATATGGGACAGGTCCCACCGTGATCGCCACTGAAAGCACGAGATTTCGGGCAAAGGAAACACTAATTGCAATATAACCAAAACCAAATGCGCTTAAGTCCTAGAAACGTAAAGTGCATGAAATGGAAAAGAAACGCATTGGAAGAGACACAAGCAAATGGAGAAAACACAGCCCTTTCATTAATATCCCTTGATCTCTCTTACAATGACGTCTCCTCCCTTTTCGGGGGCTAGGAGCGTTAAAAGAATTCGATTACAATCACTCAATGTTCCTCTTTCCGCGTGCCCACGATTGCAATGGGCGGGCCAAGATGATGCCGCCGCTGATGTCGATGAGTTCTTCACCTCCGCTGCTTCTCCTGTGAACAAAGAAACAACCAAGATGTCAGTAGCACCTGCCGCAAGTGAAAAGTGTTCGTTCTTCTAAAATCATCAAAAGATGCATGCAAACATTTATCTAAAACAAGAAACAAAATGATTCTAAACAGCCTTAAAACTTGACAGAAGACAGAAAATGTTACCGTAAGGCCATTGCCACCGAGACAACTGGCCAATCTGCCTTCAACTGGAATTCGTCCCTGGGTGGGACGATTTCGACCGCAACCCGTCCCTGGGTGGGACGAATTCTTCTGTGTTGAAGAAGCCGACACTGCTGTCGCTCCAATGTCGATTCTCGAGACCCGCAAAATGCCCCGCAAACAAGGGGGTTATGTAATTGGGGCCATTTTGGGATGACCCAGATGGTCGGATTCTCCCAATTTGGCCTCTACCCTCGGGAATTTGATCTCGCCACCTGCAAGTCAGTGAAACAACAAAGCAACACAAAACATACTAGAATCTGACCAAAAGTTACGAAATTGCAGCTATGAGTTAACCAAACATAATAACACAAAATGCAACCTAAAAAAAAGTAATCTAGAATGCTCTAAAACCTAGAAAGTGCGGGGGTGCCCAAGTGGGCCTCCCACCGTTGGCACTTGATTCCGGCGCCAATCCACTAGGGATGGGCCCAAAACCTCTTAGGATTGGGGGGTCGGTGAATTGGTTGGTTCAGGTGTCCATGTGTTGGATTTGGGTCAGGTTCAAGCTTCCAAAAGCCACCCAACAACCTCCCTTGCAAAAGAGATTGGTGGATGTGGGAAGGTGAACCAAAAGGGATGCAAGTGGGTCTTCAACTCGACAGCACTTCGTTGCTTGAAAACTCCTTCAACCTGTATATTTTGGGTGAGAAAAGTCCCACCTTTTATAGACCCATGGGGTCTCTTTTGGGAGGGAAGCACAAATGCCATGTGTTGGTCATAGGCGCCATGTGGCAGTCTTGTCTTCCCATGAGGGAGGGGAGTCCTCCGTTGACTTGGGCTTTGATAAATGCCTTTTGTGATAGTCTTCTAACGGCCCCTCTGTCCACCTACACACGCGTGCGAGGCAAGAGTCATCAACTGATCGTTCTGGGCTGCCACTTGGCGCCATTTGTCTTTTTGCCCGTTAAGCTTAGAATTCGTCCCACCCAGGGACGGATTCAGAATTCGTCCTGGGGTGGGACGGATTCTATTTTGAATTCGTCCCCGGGTGAGATGAATACCGGGCAAAGTGTCCAAGTGTGCCAAATTGCTTCTTGACCTTACAAAATTGCTATGAAAGTGGTTAAGACCACTGTTTAACCTCTGAGGGCTGCCCTGGGGGCTGTGTTTGTCAAAGCGATCAGTGTTTGCAATCACATAATCGGATTGGTGCTGTTTTGGTGTCTACACTTTTCGATGATATGACAACCATTCAAGTCAAAACATTATCGCAATCCGCGATGGAGCGTGCAAGCTCAGATTTGGTGCCAGGAATCCACATGATCTAGATTGAACCATCCTTAGATAAGTTCTTTCGAATTCGAGATCGTCTGAAACGTGCCAACTGGGGGTCCTTGTTTTCCCCTACTCCCATTAATAGCAACACAATGCTATTTTTACAAGTTTTATCCCAATCAGCATTTGTTAGGGAAGAACTTCAAAAGGGATTGGCTGTTCATACTGTCAAGGTTTCTAATCAACAGGACTGGTATTTACCCATAAGAGATTACCTCAAGTTAGGTAATCTTCCCTTTGGATTGACACACACCGCAAAATGAACATTCAAGCAGAAAGCGGCAAAGTATGTCTTGATAGGAGACATTTTGTATCGTCGCAGCTATGACAAAATTCTTCTTCGTTGTTTGGACCAGCAAGAGTCCACTTGGGCAGTCGCCCAAGCGCATGACGGTACATGTGGTGACCACTTCAATGGTATGGCCATTGCAAAGCGCATTCTCCGCATGGGCTATTATTGGCCATATTTAGAGCGAGATTGTTGCGAATATGTCAAGAAGTGCATGAAATGTCAACATCATGCCAATTTGATGCACGTACCTTCCCAGGCCCTACAGACAGTCCAGTTTGCTTGGCCATTTTTGCAGTGGGGCCTCGATCTAATCGGAAAGATCTCTGCATCATCAGGCCGTCACACATTTATCATAACGGCCACAGAATACTTTACCAAATGGGTGGAAGCAATTCCGTTAACCTCAACGAAAGGACCCCGCATTATGGAGTTCATCTTGCATAACATCATATGTCATTTTGGTATTCCATCCAAAATAATCTCAGATAATGGGCCATCATTCAAGAACAAAGACGTGCGTGCTTTGACCACAAAGTACAAAATTCAACACAGCTTTTCAACACCCTATTATCCGCAAGCAAACGGGCAAGCAGAGGCATCAAACAAAACACTAGTCGCCATCCTTAAAAATACAGTCGAGACAATCATAAGTATTGGCACATAAAAATCCCACTTGCCCTTTGGGCTTATCGCACTAGCATTTGGACGCCCACTGGGGCAACTCCGTTTTCGCTCGTGTATGGCTCAGAGGCAGTAATGCCTCTCGAGTTGGAAATTCCTTCCCTCCGCATATCAATGCAGGAGTTTATCGATGATGACACTATGCGGCAAGCCCGATTAGACCAACTTACGTTGCTGGATGAATGACGCGTTAATGCTCTCGAGCATTTACGTATCTATCAAGAGCGACTTAAAAAAGCTTACAACATGAAAGTTCACCTAAGGGACTTTCGGGTTGGTGATTTGGTTTTGAAGGAAAACCAAAAAAACTCAAATTTTCCATCCCACATGAGGGACAAATTCATGGCAAATTTGTTAGGTCCATATGTCATTGATAGCATAATAGGACCCGGGACATACCGGCTAGCTTCTCTTGATGGTATCAAGGAAACAGAACCCTTGAATATCAGTCATTTATGAACATTCCACATCTAAGAAAGCCATATCCTCAAAAAGTTCCAAGGATTATCGCAATCACTTGGTCACCACAAAAAGCTCCAAGGATTATCGCAATCACTTGGTCACCACAAAAATCTCCAAGGATTATCGCAATCACTTGGTCACCACAAAAAGCTCCAAGGATTATCGCAATCACTTGGTCAAAACAAAAAGCTCCAAGGATTATCGCAATCACTTGGTCACCACAAAAATCTCCAAGGATTATCGCAATCACTTGGTCAAAACAAAAAGCTCCAAGGATTATCGCAATCACTTGGTCACCACAAAAAGATCCAGGGATTATCACAATCACTTGGTCAAAACAAAAAGCTCCAAGGATTATCGCAATCACTTGGTCACCCAAAAATCTCCAGGGATTATCACAATCACTTGGTCAATCCAAAAAGCTCCAAGGATTATCGCAATCACTTGGTCACACCAAAAAGCTCCAAGGATTATCGCAATCACTTGGTCAAACCTAAAAATCTCCAACGATTATCGCAATCGCTTGGTCAAATTCATCAATAGAGAGTTCTTCTAGCACCGCATATTCACATTCACAAAATCAATCCATCAAAAATACAAAAATATGTAGCTACATTAAGCATTGCATCCATACATTGCATATTCATGGTTGTATAGGTCAAAGGCACCATAGGCTGCAATTGCTCTGCTAGTCCATCTTGTTCCGCATTGTTCCATTTTACAAAAACAACAAAAACACCATGCATAACTTTTACCGCACTACAGTCAGTGGTCTGTAAATGTACCAAGAGTTTCAGTGATTCAGTCATCATTTTCCTCTTTAGCCATGTAATGTATCAAATCGAACAGATTTCACAAAGGTAGAGTCATACTTGAAATACACCTTGTTACATAACATCCCAACACAAATTAAAACACTAAAAATTCCCAAGTTGTGTGAACGAAAGACGAAACCTGCAAAGTAATCTAGGTCACCACAAGCGAAACGGTTATCTTGCTCATCCCCCTGTGCGAATGACCCCTAGAATGCTGAGAGTTGGCAAAAGGACAAGCATCCTCCCTACCCAATTCCCTAAGAATCCCTAAAGTTCTCAATAGTTGCGAAACACCAAAAATTTGCAAAATGTCAAAACTCCAAAATTTGACAACCTACAGTGCACACATCAAAAGGCACAAACAACAGTGATTTTTGTCACTCCATATCCCCAATCCCTTGCTCGAAGGAAAACAAATCAAAATAAACAGTGATCTCATCACTACAAATGAGCAAGTATCCCAACACAATTGAAGAAAAGAAGGGAGTTGACCTTGAATCCCTGGAACTCTCAGCATTCTATAGGTCATAAGGCAAGCTTCAATACCAATTTGGTTGATAGCCTATCGATAACTGAAGTAAACCTCCCGCATGACGATATATCTATCACATTAACTTGCATACAGATCAATGTTTGCATGTGGATGAGCTAGCTTATGGCATCCTGGATTACATTGCAGATTAATCTTAGTACATACAACAAAGGAATTCGTGGAGCTAATTAGGTGATCCTTAGTACAGGTTCGGTTGAAAGCCCATCTGGCACTGGCGGTATCCTAACAAATACCACTAAATGAACTCAATTGCACACACAGGGATGTGAAATAACTTGGTCAAAAACAAGTCCGATTCATACCTTGACCAAAAGTCTTGTAAGATAAAGTACAGTCATGGATAATGAGTTAAAACTGTCTGAATCTCAGAAAACCTTACATACATTCCTAAACCATCTGCGCTACTTATCATCCTTATAATACCATCAGAAAATACAAAAATAGAAAACCACATGTATCCATACAAGAGTCATACACCATAACAATAAAGAGCATCTTAAACAGCCTATGGTGCCATAACCAATCATCAAAAAATTCCATTCATTCACTTTGCATATCACATAAAAAATAAAAAACACTTGCATTCATCATAACATCTGAATCCATCAAAATAGATAAACATACATACATCCATAGTCATTAGCCATCAGGCATAACAAAAATCAAACATCACATGTAAAAAACCAAATAAAATCGGTATATATATATATCGCCAAAAATATGCCCGTAGGCTACAAAAATGGTCCTCAGACCCCACAATCATACCCAAAAACCCAACCTAAGGCGTCCACCAACATGATCACGCAGGATCGATGCGACGGGAACTACCCCCGTGGTGTGGGTCCTATGGGACCTCGCAGGGCGGCTACTGCCAACCCCCGCATCATGCCTACTACCACCTCCCTCATCTAACCGCCTGTGATGAGATGATGCTGACTGCTCAGTCAGACTATCCCTCGTCCGTCATGAAGATCCACTGACCGAAGGCTCAGGTAGCCGCCCACCAAGGCGGATGACCTCCCTCTCCAAGTCTATCCGATGCAGACACCACTCTGCCTCTCGCCGATGATAGTAAGACAATGCATCATCGTGCTGTGCCAAAACTCTATCCCGCTCTGCTAGCTGGGCCCGCAGGAGATCCCTCTCTCGTAGCGCGTCCCCCAGCTCCCACCGTGCATCCCCCAGCTCTCGCCTCGCATCCCCCAACTCCAGATCCCGTATCCGTAGTAGCTCTGTCAGTCGTGCATTTTCAGTGCGTATCTCAGACTCCATCTCCTCTGTATCTTCCGGACGCACAGGACTCGCCGGAGCAGCACCCTGCTCGGGCTCCCACTGCTCCTCCACGTCCTGCATGTCCGGCTGATCCGGAATGCCCAAGTCTACAGCCTCATCACCCACATCAACCATGTTCGCATCATCCAATGGAGCCCCCCAATCACCCCCTGCTGCCTCAGCATCCTCCACTGCCGCCTCCGTGCCTCCCAGTGGCCCCTCTCCTCTCCATCACCATAAAACCCACCACGAGTCATACTCGGTGGTAGTCCCGACGTCATCCATGTCCGGGACACCAATCACTGCATCGGACTCCTCGCCCAATGGCACAGTGACCGGTGGCTCTAACCCCCTCTCATCTCCCCACCTTCGATAGACCACGGGCTCACTAGGCAACCCCTGGCGAACCCCGAACTGTCGTGTAACCCGGCCATACGAAAAGAACTCATGCTCCGTCCCGTGTCGCCCAGTCAACCACCGCTCCCTGCATACCCGTCGGAGCCACTCTCCAGCCTCAGGCCAGGCTGGACAGTCCTGATAGGGATGCCAAAACACCTCCCCTAGAGTGAGCTAAGAAAAGGCCTCAGTGTAGTGCTCAATGGCACCTGCCCATCGCCGACTCTGCCCCTACTCCGCAGACCACCGCCACAAAACTGCATAACCAATCTCCTCATCCTCCATCGCCGCCCGAGTCGTCCACGGTAACCCGATAGGCCTCTCAACAGCTATGTGCTGCCAACCCCAGCACTGCAACAAAAAACTACAACTGACACCCTTCCTCTATCGACAGTGGACCCCATACAACTCCCCATAGAGCTGTGCCAACAAAGTCTGTCCCCATCTCAGAATCAACGGTGCCTCTATCGGGCACTCGCCAACTGCCACACCAAATCCAGCAGGTTCCATGGGAACCTCGCGCTCGACGAATCGGGGAGAAGAATGTTAGAAATGAGGCCCATCAAGAATGCGTGCCTCACTCCTAACACCCCCTCTTCTGCCACCGACTAACCAAAATCCCGCCAGCTTGGCAATCCACCTCGGCTGTCTCCACTGGGTTTGCTACACCCAGCTGCCCCCATGCCCAAAACATCTCGTAAGTATAGCAGTCCGCTGATCAAACGAAGATGTCCTAATAGGCAGACCATCTATCGAAATCCGAAGCAACCGATAGACGTCCTCAAGAGTCACAATCATCTCCCCTGTCGGGAGATGGAAAGTATTGGTCCACGGATCCCAAAGCTTGATCAGGGCCGTCAGATAGGCCTGATCCGGGACCACAGGCTCCAGTCGAGCCACCTGCTTGAGCCCAAGGGCATCAAGCCATTCCCAGTCATCATCGGTCAATGCCAACCGCGCCTCAGTAAAAGCAGCGGGTACATGGTACCGGCTCCTAACAACCTGCAAAACAAAAAACAACACAAACACAAAAAAATCAAAAATCAAATTTACAGTTCCAGGATTTCTAACCTTAACTGAATTATTCAAAAACAAACACAAAAAAATCAAAAATCAAATTTACAGTTCTAGGGTTTCTAACCTTAACTGATAAATCAACAAAAACAAACAAATCAAATTTACAGTTCTAGGGTTTCTAACCTTAACTGTTAAACAAAAACATCACAAAAATTCAAAAAAAAAAAAAAAAACATGGACTCTTGGGGTTTACATTCAGTTTATCCTAAGGTTCAGTTAAACAAATAAAATCTTTTACTTACGTTTTGAACTACGTTTAGTGTACACTAAATCTCAGTTGTTCTAATCTAAGTTTAAAAGTTCAAATCTTAAAGTTTTGAAAAGCGTCAACACAAAAACAATTCATCAAATAAAAGCAAAAATAAACTCTAGGGACACTTACAGGTTTCGCTTCGGCTCCGCCGCTCGAACCAGTTTGTGCACTCATGATGGCAGAGAGAATTCCAGCAGCGCTTCGCTTCGCAGAATTACCTCCTCCTCCCAGAGCTCCAAAATCGCAAGAAAAAAATGACACAAATGAGCCCAAAATCAAGTTTTGGCCATTAAATAGGCCTTTTGCATTGGAATTCATCCTTGACTGGGATGAGCACTCTGATTAGTGCTCGTCCCACCCAGGGATGAATTCTCCAGCTGGAATTCATCCCACCCAGGGACGAATTCAGGCCAGCACTTCAAAAACATCAAAAAATGACTAAAAATGCACTAAAAACAGACAATAAAATTGCCCGACAGGAGTGCTATTGCACCTGACAACAAGGGCATACAAAATAGACATTGGAGTCACAAATTGTCACTATCATACTCCCTAAGAAGGCTACCATAGCCGGACCGCTCCACGGAAGACGGATTTTTGACAATTGCATCTCCAAACGCGTCACAAAAAACAACAAAAACAGTACAAAATTCAACAAAAACAAACAGCAATAAACATTGCCGGACACAAGTGCTCTTGCACTTAACCTCTGGGCAAAGAAAATCGATGTCGGGGTTCAAATTATCACTCTCCTACTTCCCCAAGAAGGCTATAATAGCCGGACCGCTCCATGGGAAGTTAGATTTTCGATGATTTCACCTCATTACGACATCACCAAAAGGGTTAACACCCACCAAAAATAGGTCCAAATGTTGGAAAAATTGCAAAGGCTTAACGGTAAACCCTCTAAAAGCAACCTTGCAAAAGTCATCTTGGGTCAAGCGACTCGTCGCTTCTCTCACGAAGGTCATTCCCTCATCGATTCGTCGCTTGAGGGGGTAGTCACACTTAGTCACCAATCAACAATCACACACCCAATTAAGGAAAACGACATGCATTCAAAGAATCATTGACAAAGACAATCACGCCCCTGCTTGGGACAGTAAACAAGCAACAATCAAATCAATCAAACACTTGGCATTTCGTGAATCATGAACACAAGGTTCCCTCGTGGATAAAACGCCCTTCGCCTATTCATGACTGATCAATTGTCTAAGTTCAAGTCACACCTCACCAAAATAGGTTAACACTTGAAATCAAACTCCTTAGCTCGTCAGAAGCAAAGATTCAAGAATGCATGCCCTTTCCATGCTTGGGGCATCACAAGTTGGTTAGGTTACCAAGAAACCCTAATCATTAGTGCTTTGGTTATCTATTTTTGCTCGACGCTGCGCCATGCACAACGCCTCCCAAAAAGGGGCATCTGTAGACACCAAAACAGCACCAATCCGATTACGTGACTGCAAACACTGATCGCTTTGACAAACACAGCCCCCAGGGCAGCCCTCAGAGGTTAAACAGTGGTCCTAACCACTTTTATAGCAATTTTGTAAGGTCAAAAGGGCAATTTGGCACATTTAGGCACTTTGCTCAGAATCTGTCTCACCCAGAGACGGATTCAAATCTATCTCACCCAGAGACGAATTCAAAATTAGAATCTGTCTCACCCAGAGACGGATTCTGAATTCGTAACTGGTAGGGACGAATTCTGAGTTTAACGGGCAAAAGGAAGAATGGTGCCAAGTGGCAGCCCAGGACAGCCAGTTGATGACTCCTGCCCCGCACGCGTGTGTAGGTGGACAGAGGGGCCATTAGAAGACTATCACAAGGGGCAATTATGAAAGCCCAAGTCATGGAGGACTCCCCCTCCCTCATGGGAAGACAAGACTGCCACATGGCACCTATGACCAACACGTGGCGCCTATGCTTCCCTCTCAAAAAAGACCCCATGGGTCTATAAAAGGTGGGACTTTTCTCACCCAAAATATGCAGGTTGAAGGAGATTTCAAGCAACGAAGTGCTGCCGAGTTGAAGACCCACTTGCATCCCTTTTGGTTCACCTTCTCGCATCCACCAATCTCTTTTGCAAGGGAGGTTGTTGGGTGGCTTTTGGAAGCTTGAACCTGACCCAAATCCAACACATGGACACCTGAACCAACCAATTTGCCGACCCCCCAATCCTAAGAGGTTTTGGGCCTATCCCTAGTGGATTGGCTCCGAAGTCAAGTGCCAACGGTGGGAGGCCCACTTGGGCACCCCCGCACTTCCTAAGTTCCATTCTTTTTAGCATTCTAGATTATTTGTTCGCATTGCATATTGTGTCATTTTGTTTGGTGAACTCATAGCTGCAATTTCATAACTTTTGATCAGATTCTAGTATGTTTTGTGTCGCTTTGTTGTTTCACTAACTTGCAGGTGGTGATATCAAATTCCCAAGGATAGAGGCCAAATTGGGAGAATCCGACCATCTAGGTCGTCCCAAAATGGCCCCAATTACATAACCCCTCTGTCTGCAGGTGTTTTGGAGGTCTCGAGAGCCGACATTGGAACAGATCACTTCGGCTTTTCCAACACAGAAGAATTCGTCCCACCCAAGGATGAATTGCAGTCAGAATTCATCCTGCCTAGGGATGAATTCCAGGTGAAGGCAGATTAGCCGACTGTTTCAGTGGTAATGGATTTTTGGTAAGATCTTCTATTTTCTGTCAGTTTTTCGGGCTATTTGGATTCACTGTACTTACTGTTTCAGGCAAGTGTTTACATGCATCTTTGATGATTTTAGAGAACAAACACCTTTTATTTGCAGCAGATGCTACTGACATATTCGTTGTTTCTTTGTTCGCAGGAAGAGCAGCAGAGGTCAAAGACTCATCAACATCAGCGGCGACAGCGTTTTGGCCCGCCCATTTCAATCATGGGCACGCGGAAAGAGGAACATTAAGTGATTGTAATCAAATTCTTTTAACGCTCCTAGCCCCTGAAAAGGGAGGAGGCGTCATTGTAACAGAGATCAAGAGATTTTAATGAAAGGGCTGTGTTTTCTCCATTTTCTTGTATCTCATTTACATGTGTCTCTTTCGTTTCATGCATTTTACATTTCTAGGACTTAAGCGCATTTGATTTTGGTTGCATCGCAATTAGTGTTTCCTTTGCCCGGAATCTCGTGCTTTCAATCACAAAAATAATCTTCAAAAAATTATAATACCTCAAGCACGTCGAAGCTTATCATGCATAGAAGGCCACCTTTCCTTTTTGGATGAAATGCTTTTGGTTTATTTATTAAACCATTAGTCTTTAATTTGACGCGATGAGGGAAATCAAATATAATCTATTTACCTTTTTTTGGTGCAGAGGGAAAAAATTAGAGAGGGGAGGGTCTCAATCCCTTCCTTGCTCCCCCTCCCCTAATTTCTGTTCAGTCCCTGGCTCTTCCTAGGTCATCCCTCCCTAGGATTGTTTTTTTTAGATGATATCCTTGAGGGAGATCCTTCTCTTCTTTCTGCACCTCTCCCAGTCGGTGAGGGTTCCATTTTTTGATTTTTTGTCCTGGTGCTTCCCAAGGTTCCTTGTTATTTTGGGGATCCCTTCCATTTTTTTTCCCTCAGGCTTCCCCCTGGGGTTTTTTGTAGGTTTTTGGCTTGGATCTGGTTCCCTGTGGTTCTTTGGGTGGTGGGGGCGATTGGTTGGGTTTTTGATGGCTTCATCGGGTTTCCTTTGAGGTCCTTACTACTTTGGGGGTGGTCTAGGGGGTCTATTTCCCATTTTTGCTAGTGAATCCTCTATGGGATCATGTGGCTGTTGTTGGTCCCGTCCCTGTGGGGAGGGCCCTCTTCGATTTCCCGCTTGGAGGCTTCTTCGTGCTAGTTCTGCTCCTTGGTGGACACCCTGGGCATTTTTTTGGCCTTGGTGGGGGATTTTTCTCTGCCTGGGTTGTTCCCAGCCTTAGTCCCAGTTCCTTGAAGTTTATCCTATGCAAGGATGGGATTCTTAGCTCCTGCTATTGGGGTTCTCTGGGTTCTGCTACATTTTTCAAATATTTGGGGGATTTGATCTATGCACGCAGACCCTAGATCCCCCAAGCTAGGCTCCCAGGGATCCCATATTTGTGGTTGTTACCTCTTACCACCTGGGATCCCTAGTCCCTGTATCCCTGGTCCCTTAACCTGTTGTATTTTTTTGCTGGTTGTCCTGGGGGTAGGATTCTCTTGGTGGTGCTTTCTGGCTGCTTCTCGATGGGTGGGATCTCCTCTTTGCTGGTTTTTAGCTGCTTCCTTTTGGGTGAGATTCCCCATTTTTTCTAGGCAGGATGGTTTCCCATTGGGCAGGATGGTTTCCCACAAGACGGGATTCTCCAATTCCGCTGGGTTTCCTACTGGGCGGGTTTTTCTCATTTCCTATTGGTTTTCTTGGGAGGCGGGATTCACTTGGTAGAGGTTTTTGCTACTTTTCATTGGGTGGGATCTACATTGGGATGGATTTTTGCTGCTTCCCACTGGGCGGGATTCACTCTTTGGTGGTTTTTTGACTACTTCCCGCTAGGCAGGATTTATATTATAATGGTTTTTTGCTGCTTCCTGTTGGGCGGGATTTACACAATGGCGGTTTTCAGCTACTCCCCATTGGTTGTCCTGGGGGCAGGATTCTCTTGGTGGTGCTTTCTAGCTACTTCCCGATGGGCGGGCTCTCCTCTTTGCTGGTTTTCAACTACTTCCTACTTGGTGGGATTCCCCCTTTTTTGGGCAGGATGGTTTCCCACTGGGCGGGATGGTTTCTCACGGGACGGGATTCTCCAAAACCGTTGGGTTTCCCTCTGGGCGGGTTTTTCTCATTTCTTGTTGGTTTTCTCGAGAGGCGGGATTCACTTGGTAGAGGTTTTTGCTGCTTTTCGTTGGGTGGGATCTACACTAGGATGGATTTCTATTGCTTCCCACTGGGCAAGATTCACTCTTTCGTGGTTTTTCAACTGCTTCTCACAAGGCGAGATTTATATTTTAATGGTTTTTTTCTACTTCTTGCTGGGTAGGATTTCTATTTGTTTTTCATTTTTAGGGTATTGGTGCCTTTGGCCCAAAATTTTGTTGTAATGGATTATTCTCGACATGTTATTATCAACTCTTATGTAATCAGGTTTTGGGATCCTAGTTAAAACCTGTTGTAAATATAAATGCTAATTAACATAAAAATATATAATCTATTTACGAAGACTAACGAATAGAAAAATAAAATATTTAAAGATTTCTCAATATAAAGAAGACTACATTTTAAAACAGATGCAATGAAGGCTATTGAAGGTGAATTAAAAAAATGTAGACAAAGATATAAATAAAAAATGGCCTCTTTAATAATTGCTTAGTTATATTGTTTCTCCTCTTGGATTATACAGAGTTGCTATGCTTGAGAAGGAGAATAAAATATAAGCAAATGTAATAGAAGTATAGGGCATTAAAAAAAAATTTATTTTAAGAAGCAATATTTGGGATAAAAATAATTTGCATAAATGGTAAAATAGATGTTGGATTTTTTTTTAAACAAATTACCATAAGCTAATATCTAAAAAAAACATCTAAGATAAACTATAAGATCTTTTCTTCTTAAAAAAACAAAGAAGAAGAATATTAAGAACCAGTTCGTAAGACTTCCTTCAAGATAGAATGCTAGCAAAATCTATCCTACTCTAGTACCATGTTAGAATTTCCAAAATATATGTGCAAAGCATTACAAGATATGGAAGAAGCAAAATAGAACTGATTGATTTATTCTAAGGATCAACTTTGTATAAATAGTAAAGTTGATCAATGAGAGTTGTTGGATTACAACAACTCATCAAACCTGATGAAGACACCACTGAGAGTTCTCCTGACACATGGAGGAGGTGGAAACTCAAGTGTGTCTATCCTAGTAGAACTTAAGAGAATATTCTCTTATTCTAACAATAACAATTCCAACTTACCAATATTAAGTGTTCTTGGTGGGCCTCAATTTTACATCTATTTTGGTTTATCACATTTATAATGCATTTTGTTCACGTTAATACCTATCTATCTATATATTTCAAAGAATTTTCCTTTTACCTCATAAAATAAGCATTATAAATTAGATTGATCTAGCTCTCATATCTTCCCTTACTTTCTCCATTCTACATGTTTGATGAATTATTTGCTCTAATGTAGATTATCAAAAAGAAAATCCCTTGTTAAGTGTGTTGGTTGTGTTTACTTGTTCTCCATACTCTTTTATTAACTTAAATATTATGTTTATTGACATATTTTATCTTTTCTTTGCTTCAATAGTTGTATTCTAATTTGTTTCTCTAATAAATATCTTTGTTCCTTTGACTTGATTGTTGGATCTCTTACCACTTGTGCCCATGATCTAGTTTCCTCTAATTTTTTTATAATTCTTCTTCTCTTGTCATTATGTTTGCAATTGTTATCATTAACCTTAATATGTTTTCATGGATGTCAAGTAATTAATATATATACATAATTATCATTTATAAAAACATTATATGATTTTTAAAAATATTATGGAAATAATATTATAGTATAATATGGGTGGATTTATTTCATTCCCACATAATCAAATAAAAAATTAATATTTAAATTGATTATATGGAATTGAAACATGTTCCACCCTCATTGCATCAATAGCCATATAGTGAAATTATAACAACTTGATAATTATGCTTATATTTCTTGATAATGTTTGAACCAAGTCTCCTCCTTATAAGTTGAAGTATTTAGTGGGTTGATTTCATGCCATTTGATAAAGTATTATGATTCATCCAATCAAATTTTAACCTTGTTTTCAAATGTGAAACTTATCACTAAAAAATTAATATTTTTAATCAACTAATAAATAACCATTAAAATAAGTCCCATTCATATTAATCATATAAGTTTTTTTTTTTAACATATCAATTTGAAGATGGATAATGCTAAGTTTATTTCTAATCAAAGTCATTTGAGGCAAAATTTTACTAAAAAAAAATAATATTAATTGTAGTTATATTTAAGGTCTCTTCTATTTAATTTTTTTAATTATAAAAGTATTAACCTAAGATATAAATTTTCTAATAACATTTTAAACTATATAGTTTCTAATATATTTTGTAAGAGTTTTAATTATGTTAATTTTATTTTTAATTATTCTAACTATACAATATTAAAAATGATAAATACAAATATTGATTGATTTTTTTTTTTTGTATGGTATTAAGAAGGGTATTTTTGAAAGGAAATACACAAAACTTATTTACAATAGATGGAGAACTGGGAAGGAAAGGAAGAATCAAGAGGTTATCCATAAAACTAGAAGGCCTCACAACCCAACACAACTAACCAAAAATACACTTAAAGTTTCTCACCCAAGCCAAGAATTGAAGATCTGCATTTAAAAAATTGATCCAAAATTCAACAAAAAAATACCTAACATTTAAAAAATATCCCATATATCTAAAACAAACAACATTCCTATCTAAATTTCAACTAATAAAATCAAACCTGGAAAGGATATTCCCACCCAAGAAGCAAGTCTAGAAAAAAAAGGATAGCTAAACAAGCCATCAGAAGGTAATTTAAAAATAAACCCTCTAGCTAATCATTAGGTAATTCTAACAAAAGTCCAAAAGCACAAAGGCCTAAATCTAAAAATTTTGTAACACACAACCAACCAGTAGTAGAGACTAACAAAAAAGAAGCAATAAATAGTGATAAAATAAATAGGCTCAAATACCATCATCAAGAACCCCACAATATTAGGGGATTAAAAAGAGATCTTCCTACCCAAGATAGGAAGCAAAAATTTCAAACCAAGGATACTTTAGATAAATCAAAACAACATAATATGTCATCCAAAGTAAACCTCAAGGTTTAGAAAGGTATCCTAAACCAAAAGTTAGAATTTTGAAAGGCTCTTAGAACCTTCACAATAGGTTTTTGATAGAATCCCAAAACTATGATAAGGTTTTGGAAGACTCTCTAAACATTAGAACAAGGTTTTTAAAGGGTACCAAGAACCTTGTACAAATGGATCAAGGTTGCAGTAGAGGACCTAGGATTTTGGAAGGCTCCCCCAACCTATTTGTATATATATGTTACTTTTCTCTTCGAGATTGACTACAATCTATATAGTTTCTTTCCAGGGAATTAGCTTGATACCTTTAAGTATAAACCATAGGGTGTCAATTTTTACCCTTAAAGTAGACCCCCCTCTCCAAGAAAAGAGCATCCATTATTTTGATGATTACATTCTCTTAAAATAAGGTTAACTTCCAAACTCATGATCTATGAGAGCAAGAGCTATGTATTAATTGATTTATAGAATACATAAATCTTGATATTTTTATGGGTTGATATTTGTTTTAAAAATGATACCTTTAAGTATAAAGCATAGTGTGCCAATTTTTGCCCTTCAAGTAGATCCCCTCTCCAAGAAAAGAGCATCCATTATTTTGATAGTTACATTCCCTTAAAATTAGGTTAACCTATGTATTAATTGATTTATAGAATACATAAATCTTGATATTTTTATGGGTTAATATTTGTTTTAAAAAATCATACTTAATACAAGATAATAATTATTCTGAAATATAAAAAATATAATTAAGGTATAGTATATTATTGGAAAACAAGTATCATCTAACATCTACCAACTTATCTAATTGTAATTACATGTATCATTTATGAAATGGATGGAACACTTATGATCATATTAGACTCAATAGAATCAATCTAACAACTACTAACTTATATAATTGTAATTTCATGTATTATTTATGAAATGGATGGAACACTAATGTTCATATTAGGCTCAATGGAATCAATAAAAGAAGTGATATTTATTAATATTTTGATGTATAATTGCTTAATTCACATCCATGATTCTAAATTTTTACTACTTTCTACATTTAATATAAATTGTAATGTAATATATAATATGATATGAATTTAATTGATTAAAAATACATTGCCAAGATAGAATTTTAGGCATAAAATTTGATTAGAAAATATATGTATAAATATCAAAGTATTTTATTTGGTTACCTATAATATATTATAGTAAGATGGTTATGATTTAATAAGGATGGACTAATTTTAATATATGGTTAAAACTAATTTTTAAATATATATATGATTACCTAAGTTTAAATATTTCTAAACAATATATATGATTTTCTATTATTGTAAAGCTAATATATATTCATCATGATGTAATATGGGTATTATTATTTCAAATGCAAGTAACAAATTAAAAGTTAATGTTCAATAATTATAAAATAAATATTAGAATATGAATGATAATAAAAAAAAATTATTGTATTTGCGTGATGTGGTCTAGCAGAAAGGACCTCGGAAGCATTATTGGTGATGTGACCTAGTTTCAATCTCCACGGTGGATATGTACATGTATAAGAAGTATTTACTCAGTAAAAAAAATATTGTAATTAAAATAAAACTTTAAAAGTGCTTATTGAGAGGAGACCTAGGTTCCAATCCCACAGGCTTGCCCATGCACAAACAGTAGCCCAAATCTTATTTCTCTGAGTGGTGCACCACGACGGTGTAACCCCTTGCGTCCGACGGTCCCCATCTCACGTCGGGTTACCATGTACCGAGATGGTGGAAGTCTTGGGAGCCTTCGTAGATCTGTGTTGGTAGTTACTAAAAATCATGATTGTAACCATTGCTTCTATATATCAAAAAATAAAAATAAAAAAATAAAACTTTAAAAAGTGAAATGAAAATCATTTTTTTGTTTATTCATGTAGTGATAAACCCCTACCATCCATGCATAGGGATGAACAGTCCTCAACCTTAACCGTTTGTAAGGTTCAGAGCTACGTCTATCAATAGGGGATAACACTCAACCACACATATATGTTGTGGTTCATAACCTCTGGTAAGACCCTCGAGGGCTACATATCGATATTAATAGGGGATTAAACAACATATTACAATTTTAACCTAGCCATGACTTCTATAATACTGAGAGCTATGAATATCAATATCAAAATCTAGACCACATATACATTCACATTTAAACCTAGCTATGACCCTTTATAAGATCCAAAACTACGTATATCAATATCAATAGGAGATTAACACACCACACATGCTATAATTTGAACCTTAGATGTCGTGAAAAAGAGCCAAATCTCTATTGCCCAGTTCCTCAAGACATAATTAATTTACAATCGCCCTCTCTGGTCACACAAATCATATCAACAACCCTGGTTGAGGAGGTATGTTTAAGTTTGGATTAAGGTATGTAGGATTATGCTATTGCATATGCAGAAGTATGTTTTTGTCTTGAAAGTTAAGATAGGGAAACCAAGTTTAATCGCATATTTTATAATTAGGATTTAGTTTCAGTTAATATTATCTATTTATTTCTAAGTAAAATATTCGCTATGCTTGCTTGCTGCAGGAGAGGTTGCTGATTTCTGACGTTTGAAAGAATTTGAAAGGCAGAACCAAATTTTATATATAGAACTCTTTTATTTGATTATTTATGTTGCCTGGTTCTATGGTTTAGGTTGCTGATTTTGGAGGTTTGAAAGAATTTGGAAGGCAGAACCAAATTTTATATATAGAACTCTTTTATTTGATTATTTATGTTGCCTGGTTCTATGGTTTATTTTTGTGTCCCATAAGGTGCTAACTTCATAATCTCTCTCAGGACTTTTTCCATTGCAAAAGAGCTGGGATTGAGATTGCAAGCCATGATTAACTCCTTACTTGTTTCTACCGGATTAACCCAAAATAAAAAAATTCTTTCGATTTGTCGTTTTGTTTAGGTTTGTATACACTGCACCATCGTTAAACACATAAAATTAAACACATCATTTATTTATATGAACCTATATATGTCGAATAAAATGGTATATATGTTATATTTAATTGTTTTTTTGAAAGAGAATTGTTACAAATTACATCAACAACCACTTTCAAGGGGTTTAAATACAAGACCACTTAAGAAACAACCATCATCTTAGTCACTAGGGCAACTGGCTCTGGACACATTTAATTGTTACATAATTATAATATTTTATTGTTAAATGCTTATAATAAATTTTTTATTTTATTTGGTTAGTGTGATAAACCCCTACCACCAATAGTCACTAGGGCAACTGCCTCTCGGCAAATATTTAATTGTTACATAATTTTAATATTTTATTATTAAATGCTTATAATAATTTTTTTGTTTTATTTGGTTAGTGTTATAAACCCCTACCACCAACGTTGAGTAGTATCCTCCCAACCATGATTCCTCATAAAGTCAAGAGCTATGCTTATCAATAAGGAATTTAACAAACACCCACCATACACACCCCTCACACACTCGCTGCAGTTTGAATCTTATAATAAAAAATATGTTTATTAACGAAAAAATAAAGACATAACATATGTAAGATATAAAAACATAAAATTGTCATAGTGGATTAGAAGTAATCTTATAATAAAAAATATGTTTATTAACCAAAAAATAAAGATATAACATATATAATATATAAAAACATAAAATTCTCATAGTGGATTAGAAGTAGGTTTGTTTGATGAAGAGCAAGTGTAGATTAGGCCTTATGAAATTAAAACAAATGAATTTAGACCTTATTGAAAAATAAGGTTGAAAGTTTTTCAAAATGAATGAAGCTGGATGGGTAGAGATTTTAACAACTAAATACCTTGGGAAATATGGTAATTTTCTTGATATTCAGGCCAATCTAAAGAGCTTTATTTTTTGGAAACACCTTCTTGATTTCAATTTTATTATTAAAAAGGTTTTTGATTGAATATTAGTGATGGTAGGAAGGTTATCATTTGGGGAAATAGTTGGATACGTAACAAGCCTTTAATTAGAGATCAACTTCTAAACTTCTTAGAGCCCTTTATTGCACAATCCTATGGATCTAAAGTTACCAATTTTTTTGAGTTAAGGGATGGAAAAAGGGCTTGGAAGAATATTTCACATGTTAAATACAATATTCTTAAAATTCATCTCCTAAATCCTAACCTCTTAGTTGATTCCCCTTTTTGAAAAATGTATATTAAGTGCCTTTTCATGGTTAAATATTCTTACTTCCTTCAGTTTTATGAGGAAGAGGATTAGTTTCCAGCTAGTAAGATATGTTTCAAACACCTCATACCTAAATTTAATTTCTTCTTTTGGCTAGCTACCTAGAACAAAATATTTACTATTAAAGCCTTCACAAAAGAGGCCTACCCACTTTGAGTAGATGTTATCTGTGTGAAGTTGCTTGGGAGAATGTTAATCATTTATTTCGTAAGTGTTCCTTCTCCTTAGAAGTTATACACCACCTTCTCATCAAATTTAATTTTACCTAGGAAATGCCTAATAACACCTTGGACTTGTGTTTGTAGTGGGGTTTCTCCCTTCCAAAATATTTTTCTTAGAATTATTGGTCTTTCTATTTGGCTCATTTTTGGGGGGGTATTTGGAATGAAAGAAAAAATAGAACCTTTAAAAATGTTAAAAAGGATCCCCTACATGTGGAAGCTAAAATTTTCAATTCCTTGAAAAAATATGTTTTTCTAATACCTCTCAAATATGAAAATGGTCCTATAATAAAGGTAAGCTTACCAACCAATTGGGTATCCTAAATTTGGATGGTATTTGTAGTTTGCCTACACCAAATTCTAGAGATATTATCAAATGACAACCTCCACATCAAGGTTGAATAAAACTAAACTTTGATGGGGCAACAAAAGGAACCCAAGCATCACAAGGGGTAGAGTAATCATCACAGATGATAAAGGGGTTATTCTTTTGGCCTTTGCTAACTTATTAAGTGTTTAATATTTTTTTATATATAAAACATGGCTACTTAATCAAGGGATCATGCTCCTAGAAAATTTGAATGCATTGAATGTGATGATCAAAGGTGAATCTCTTCCCATAATTAATATTGATAAATTAAAATATACCTCCTCTAGTCTATTGCTAATTTAATAGAAGATATTTACCATCACACTAAGAATTTAGAAAGTGTTGGATTTAGTTACACCTTTAGAGGAGGAAATAAATAAGTTGAGCTATTGACCAACCAGGGGGTAATTAAAATTCTTTTCAAATTTGGATGAAGGATTTCCCTACCTTTTTGACTTAGTGTGTTCTACTTTCAAATTTTGTTCTCTTTTTGTCCCTGGTTGATAAGGTGCTCCCTCTTACTTTTTGTTGAATACCTTTTGTTCACTCTTCCTATTTGTGGATATTTATTTGTATCCCCCTATCACTTGGGGTTATTCTCTTTTTGATCCACTTACTATTCTTGTTTTTTTTGTGTCTCTCATTGTAAAAGGTTAAGTATACTTTCAAAATATCATGCTTTCCTACCTAATAAAAAAACATATATAAGATATAAAAAGAATCAAGTTACATTTATGTCATGCTTAATATCATATTTTCAAAAAAAAAATATTTTAAAATATAAATAGCTTTCACTTTATCATAAGATTTAAAAAATAAAAAAAAAAATTCTAAGAAATTTTAAAAGCTTTATGCACTATACATAAAAATTTGTGATAATGATATTCACTTTGCAATCATGTGATATTTTTCAGAGTTATTTCTTACTATAATGTGTATTTTGCATTGTTTAATGTTATATCTTTTATGATGATAATTCAAAAAAGATTTGTAATTTTTTTATTTTTATATAATTAACATTATTCAATAATTATATTTTTACATAAATAATATTATATATTTAAAAATTTATCTAACT
>JAQPPZ010016708.1:0-123258 GCA_028583015.1 Wollemia nobilis
TTACTATTACATTATTTGTCATTTTATGCATTTGTTATTCTGTTCTAACAAATTGCTAATGTACGCTGGTTGGTTTGGCAACCTCCGGCATTTCCTGTTGTTGCAGTCTTATTTAAACTGCACACAATTCAATAAACAATTGATCCGTTTTTCATTTCATAGCAGTATTATTTTCTATACATAAGTTGCATCACTATATGCTAAGTCAAAAAACATATGTTATTTCTAAATCTGATCCATTAATATACTTGATGAGTAGACCATACTTATCAGGATGCACAACTAAGTGGGTTCTTGCTCTTAGTGAGTTTGAACTCATATTTATTGGCCAAGTTATAGTTTATCGGTTAGCTTTTGATCCTATAGAGTCTACTCACCCCATGAATATTGAATTTCTAGATGAGTGCCTTAATTTAGAAGAGGATCATTCTGAAACTTGGACATTGTTTTTTGACAGAGCTAGATGTATGAGTGGTGCAGGTCCAGGTATTATATTAATATCTCCTCAAAAGCACCTAATACCTTTATCTTTTAAATTACAATTTTCTTGCACTAATAACACTACAAAATATGAAGCTCTAATCCTTGAATTACTAGTTGCTTTAGCTTTAAATATTAAAGTTTTATTAGTTTTTGGATATTCTCAACTCATGATAAATCAAATAAATGAAGTTTATCAAACACAATATGAGAAACTTCATCCTTATAAATAATATGTGCTTAATCTTGTTTCATTGTTTGAAAAAGTAACTTTAGAAGCTATTCCTAGAATAAGCAACCATGATGCAGATGCTAAGGTTTTGTCTGCTTCTTTGTTACCTTTTGAGTTGGATGGTCAATATGCTACTATCATTATCCGTAAAATTCAAGAACCTACTTCTTCTAAATATTTCTTAGAGCCATTGGATGTGTTTTTGATTAATGAAATCACCCTAGAACCTTGGTACATAGATATTTTTAACTTTCTGCAGAATGGGACTTTCCCTGAAGGATTATATAGAAACCAACTTAGACTACTATGTAAGCGAGATGTCCGCTTTGTAATCAATTGTAATACCTTATATAGAATATTCTTTGAAGGTATCTGGTTAAGATTTCTAAACCTAGAAGAATCTAAGAAATCCTTAAGTGAAGTCCATGATGGGTTCTGTGGAGGACACTTTAGTGGAGGTGCCATTGCTAAAAATCTCCTTCGAATGGGTTATTTTTGGCCTTCCATGGGAAAATATGCTAATGACTATGTGAATCATTATGAAAAATTTCAAAGACATGCTAACCTTGTCCATGCTCCTGCTCAGGAAATCCAAACCATAGCTTCTCCTTGGCCCTTCTCTAAATGGGGTTTAGACATTATTGGTAAAATCAATCTTGTCTCATCTGATGGTCATAAATTTATAATAACTAAAACATAATATTTTACAAGGTGGTTTGAAGCTATGCCTTTATCTTCTTGCACAGGAATTCAAGTATCCAAATTTATTTTCAATCAAATCATTTGTAGAAAGTTAAAAATATCTATGTACCAAGAAAACGACCAAGCTGAAGCATCTAATAAAATACTAATCAAAATCCAAAAAATATTGGTCAATAAAATAGGTTGTGACTGGCATATACAATTATATCCAGCCTTGTGGGATTATCAAACTAGTGTTCATACTCCTATAGGCACTTCACCTTTTGTCTTGGTCTATGGTGTTGAAGCAGTTTTTCCATTTGAGTTAGAAGTTCCTTCTTTATCTCTTTTACTTCAAGATGTTGAAGTAGGAGATGAATATCATGCTGGCAGATTATGTCAGTTGGAACTTCTAGATGAAAAATGCATCCATGCTTTAGAGCATCTTCACGCCTACCAAGACAAACTTAAAAGATCATATGCAAATAAAGTTCACAATAGATCATTTGAAGTTGGAGATTTAGTTTTAAACAAAAATTTAAAAAATACTAACGCAAGAAAAGACCTTAAAGGAAAATTCCAACCAAATTGGCTTGGACCATTTATCGTCACTGCCAAATTTGGATCAGGTGCATATAGATTGGCAACCTTGGATGGAAAATATCTCAAGGAATCCATGAATATTATGCATAAATCCAAAAGCCTCATCATTGTACATAGTTGTAAATATTTTCTCATGCATTCCAATATATCATCAAAAATAACAAAAAAAAAATTACAAAATCCAAAAATTTCCAAAAATATTTCAAAGCATTATTAGATCAGTATCTATGCATTTATTATCTACTAATATTGCAAGTTATATTTTAATTTATTTCAGATAAAATTTAAAATATATCCTGAACCATGCACTAAAACTCATATTTAAATAGATTTTAATTTTGTTATTTTGATTATAAATCTCTCTTGTACCAAATATCAATATCATTTCATTAAATAATTTTGAGTCTGAGAATGATTTTGATACTCTTTTGAACCAAGAACACATTTACATATTAAAAATGATTTATTGAAAATTCGATAAAAGTGATATTGCTTAGTGAATCTTAATACCTTAAGTGAAAAAGTTTTTCTTGCTTCCTATTATGTGCATGGTCTAGAATACTGAGAAATTGATAGAAGGACAAGCTCATCCATACCCAAAATAAATCCCTTGCCCCACGTCTAATCTAGGCAAGTATCCCAAAAAGAGAGAAAAAAAAGAAAAAGAAAGAAAAAAAGAGAGAAAAGAAAGAAAAAGAAAGAAGAAAAGGAGAAAAAAGAAATAAAAAAAAGAGAAGAAAGACTAGAAAATCAAGAAAAGTATTTCATTACAAAACCAATAAAATCCCCTTGTTCAGAAATGGAAAAGAAACCCCTATTCCAAAATTTGAAGAAAATAAGTAAGTATTAAACTTGAATCCCTAGAATTTCTTAGTTATTCGAAAACCATGAGGTAAACCCCATAACAGGTGATTTTTGCCCAACTTGCTTGACATTGGGTAATTTCTATTCACATGGCAATATTAATGTTTGTGTATGGATTCACTCACTTTTGGTAGTTTGATTTACATAGTAGTTCAGTACCAATGCATGCAAAAAATCACGGTCAAATGAACATTTCACTCGCACACACATTGGTTCATTTAAGTTTGCTTTATTGTTACCTTAATAAAAATAGGTAAATTAACATTACAAAGCACACACATTTGTCACTTAAGAGATTTTGTATCATCATAACAATCAAAATAGATAATGAATTCACTTTTCACATACAATGGTTAATAAATTTGAATTTGTCTTGGAAATAAATTTAAAATATTCCTGTGGAATTTTATTAGATAAATAATTCCAATATTTGCATCATTCCTTACAAATTATGTTATCATCATACAAATTATTTTATTACTATACAAATCATTTTATTATCATACAAGTTATTCTATTATCATATAAATTATTGTTCATCCTGCATTTCATTTTGACTTTTGCGATGATGGTATTATTCTTAAGAAATTAAGAATTCTTTGCTTAGCGCAAGTCATACTTCTAATTTTTCATTCCCCAAAATAAAACTCATATGTTTCTTTACAAAAATTATAAAATATTTTGCACATATGACATAATGATTTATCCAACATTAATTTTGCATTTTTAAAGAATAAACAAAATATATATATATATATATATATATCTTCCTGCATTTCATTTTGATTTTCATGATGATGGCATTATTCTTAAGTAATTAAGAATTCCTTGCTTAGCGCAAATCATCTTTCGAATTTTTCATGCCAAAATCAATAAATTGTTACAAACACTTATCAAACACATTATTCCAAAAACAACATCAAACATATTCTTTTTACCATAAAATCCTTAAGATTATTCTTAAGCAAACGACCATTTTAGCCATATCAAAATATTCCTCACAAATAGGATTAGCTTCGTGACTTAGCAAGCTTTGAAATCCACAAACAATCACATAACAACATAACATCCTTTGAGGTATATTGCTAAAATCCATACAAATTTATCATCACTCCAACAAACACATTTTCAAAACATATTTTCAAAATCAAAATCATTTTTTTATATATTTCAAAACATGATTAATGGCATATTATCATTCAAAAATTAAAATGCAAAATTAAACCAAACACATGAAGTCACATAAGAGATAAAATATCCATATATATACATCATTAGAAAATATACATATACAATATGAAGTTAACTGATATGCAATTCTTAGCTTTTTAGACCATGTGCATAATAGGAAGAGCAAGGGAAACTATTCACTTTTGAGGCAAGACTTACTTTGTAGTGTCATATTTCCTTGTTCAAAATCATATTTAAGATTGTGAGAATGTGTTTGGGATTTTGAAATAAACAAAGTATGACCAAAGCAAGATCCTATCATAAAACATCAAGATTATTTGCAACAAAATCTGAAAGAAAAACTAGGGATGGCTGAATGACCGAAAGACCCTATTGGATACCTTGTAACCACTACTTGAGATAAGTCAAGGGGTGGATAGACATCATGGATATGTCAATGTGTATGATTAATGCATTGGGGTGTATGCACAAGATAATAGATATTACATCAAGATAAGTGACCTTCATACAAATGTGATACTTATATAAAATGCTCGATACAGATGCAACAATGGCGAACATAATGTCTAATGCAATGTAACTAAACATACAACTAGCAAAAACCATGACTAATCTTGAGATGATCAAATGCAAAATATTATGCATGGTAATATGTAATACAATGGTGATGCGAAATGCAAAGTGTTTTTGTTCTTTTGTTATATTTATATTATATATTTATTTATTTATTTCTTTATTTTTATGCATGAAATGCCCATAAATGGAGAATATTAAGAGGTTCTAGTTCCTCAACACCCTCAAGAGAAGCTAAATGATAAGTTCTTGGACTCAATTTTTGTATGACGATAAATGGACCTAACCGGTTTATCACAAATTTATCTTGCAAATGGGGTGGCAAGTTAGAATTTTTCTAGTTCTCTTTTAACACTAAATCATCAACTTGAAATTCTCTAAGATGTACTTTTGTATCATAGGCTCTCTTAATGTGATCTTGATAAACGTAAAGATGCTGAAGAGCAATAATGCATTGTTCATCAATAAGGGTAAGTTGATCTAGGCAAGTCTATTGTCCAGTGTCATTATCGATGAACTCTTTTAAGGAGATGCACAACGAAGGAATTTCAAGCTCCTAAGGCATAATGGCCTCGATACAATATACTAGAAAAAATGGAGTTTCCCCATTTGATGTTCGAATGCTCATCCTATAATCCCAAAATGTTAGAGGTAATTGAAGGTGCCAATCCTTGTGATTATTGTTAACCATTTTCTTAAGTATGTCGATAAGTGTTTTGTTCGAAGACTCAGCTTGTCCATTAGCTTACATATAGTAAGGAGTTAAAATTTGTGTTGAATATGATTCTTATTGCACAAAGCTCTAACATCCTTCTTTTTAAAGGATGGCCCATTATTCGAAATGATCTTGGATGGAATACCAAAATGAAATAAGATGTTATGGAGTATGAACTCCATGATGCGTACACCTATTGTAGTGGTAAGGATAATAGATTCCACTCATTTTGTGAAGTACTCATGATTAGAATGAACGCGTGTCAACCCAAATATGGGGGTGAAATATTACCAATTAAATCAAATCCCCACTATGAAAAAGGCCACAACGACTGGATCAATTGTAAATCTTACAAAGGTACATGCGATATATTAGCATGATGTTGACACTTAACGCACCTTTTGACATAAGTATAACAATCTCGTTCTATGGTAGGCCAATAGTATCCCATTCAGAGGATGCGTTTGTGATGGCCATACCGCTGAAATGGCCATCACAAGTACTATTATGTTCTTGAGAAATAATCTAGTTAGATTCTTGGGGCTCTAAGCAACGAAGGAGAAGATCATCATAGCTTTGATGGTAAATTATATCTCCTAGTAAGACATATTTTATCACTTTTTTCTTAAATGTACATTTTATGGCATGCGAAAATCCTTAAGGGAGATTACCAAGCATTAGAAAATCTCATATTTGGGAGAACTAGTCTTGATATGGCTCTGCTTGTACTAGATGGACGCTCTGCTCTTTTGCAAAATCTTCTTGCAAAAGTGTGGATTGCTTGAGTGTTTTAGAATATATGGTTGTGATATTTTTGTAAGGATTTTACGAAATTAGGGATCCCAAGGAATCCATTGTATCCATAAAATGATTGTTGAAACAAGGTACAACCTCGATGTCATACCATTCTAGTTTTGCAAGTGCTTTATCAACAAGGATTTTGTACTTATTTAAGTTTAGATCTTTACATTGGTAATTCCTTTTGACTTGGTTGATGATGAGCTCTAAATTTCTAAATATACTAAGTCACTTGACATTCATGGTGAGAGATATTTGGATCCCTAACAAGAGGGCTTCATACTCAGTGTTATTGTTGGTGCACAAAAAATTGATCTTAAATGACAGGGGAATAGGAGTCCCTTGCGGTGTAATGAACATGATTCAAGCACCTAACCCTTTCTCACACCTAGACCCATCGAAGAATAGTGTTAGGTCAGCTTTGTGCTCAGGTTCTTCTGGCTCTTCGAAGTTAGATAATGCAAATACTATATCATCTGGTAACTTGATCTTAAGGGGTTTATCATTGAGGAGAGGTGCGTCTGCTAGTTGGTTAGCAATAACTTGATCTTTGAAAGATTTTTTTCCAATGAATTCTAGATCAAAATCTATCAAAAACATGATCCACTTTGTGGTATGACTATTATAATATGTTTAACTCATCGTACATTGCAAAGGGTTTTCCTTGGAAATAACATACATTGTTTGATTGATCATGTAATGACGAAGTTTCTTGGTGGTAAAGACTATTGCTAAGTAGAGCTTCTCAATATAAGCATATTTGATTTTGTATAATACCAAGGTGCGACTAATGTAATAAACAACTTACTTCTTATTTACCTTATTGGACCAACATGATTCCTAAGGTAAAATTAGTGGCTGAAATTTACAATAAAAATAGAACACCTAGTCAGGGAGGAGCTAACACTGGTAGAGATGCCAAGTATTGTTTGATGTCCTCAAATACTTTGTGATATTATTGATTCCAATTAAAGGTGACCCATTTTGTATAAGTTTATTTAATGGCTGACACTTATTTGAAAGTTACGCTATGAAGTGTCGAATGACCTTAATCTTCCCTTGTAAGCTATGAAATTGTTTAAGGTTGGTAGGGGGAGGCATATCCATGATTACCTTAACCTTGTTTGGATCCACTTCAATGCCTCGTTTAGAAATGATAAAGCCTAAAATTTTTCTAGATGTTACTTTGAAAACACACTTTTTAGAATTTAATTGAATGTTGTGCTCCAAGAGGCGATCAAAGACCTTACGTAATACATCGAGATTCTCATGATGCAATAAGGATTTTACCAATAAATCATCAACCTAGTCTTCGAGAATATTATTCATATAGTCATGAAATATGTATGTCACAACATATTGATAAGTGGGACCAGCGTCTCTAAGTCCAAAAGGAATGACTTTGTACCAAAAAGTCCTCCATGGCATGGTAAAGGTCGTTTTGGGATGATCCTCAAGATTGATGTAAATTTGATTATAGCCTGAGAAACCATCCATAAGGGAAAGTATTTCATGACCAGTTGTGGCATCTACAAGTACATCAATGTTAGGAAGTGTAAACTCGTCCTTAGGACTCACTTTGTTAGGATCTCAAAAGTTGGTGCATATACAAATCTTGCCATTCAGTTCCTCGATAGGTACCATGTTGGAAACCCATTTAGGACAATCAATGGGTTGGATGAAGTTTGCATCCAACAATTTTTGTAGTTTATCTTTGACCATTAGTGCTATTGTTGGATGAATATTTCAAAGTTTTTCTACTTTACTAGCTTGACTGTTAGATCAAGTGTTAAGTTATGGACAACTAAATTTGGGTCAATACTTGGCATGTTTTTGTATCATCAGGCAAAATATTTCTTATATTTCATTAAAAACGTGATGAAATTAGCATATTTCGTAGTTGAGAGTATTTGACCCAATTTTATGATTTGAGGATTTTTAGGATCAGTGCTAATATCTACATCAATTGTCTCTTCAATTGATATATGGGATCCCTTATCTAGTTGATGAGGAGTAGGGATCAGACGAATATCATCAGCAAGATTAGGTGATTCAAATATGTCATTAGAATTTATCTTAGCTTGGAGGACACATTCAAATGGATGAAATGAAAAATGAAATGGTTGCAACATGTCCTCATAGAGTAGAAACTTGGATGGTGATGGTGTAAATGAAGCACAATCAAAATAAATGGCCTCAAGGTTGAGATGCAATGATTGTGAAGGGTTACCTACATAATGGAGTGTTTGGTAAGGTCAATGGAGATCATGTTGATGGAAGGTGGATGAACTCCATTCTTATGTGGTAGTAGGTGATTGATGATCAGTAGGTGCAAATGCATAGGAGGTGGTTGGTGTGGAATTGGGACGATCGAATGGACACAAGACAAAATGGGGATGACCGAATCCTCTAGTAGAAGAAGCTACAGCCATATGGGTTGGTACATAGGGAAAATATGAAGATAAAACTTGTATACTTTTGTGAGTGGAATAATTGGGGAGAATTCCTCTAAACTTTTAGAAGTGATGGATAGAGAATCAATGAAATTGGCTTCATACTCCTCATTTGATAAAGTAATGAAATCATCTTCATACTTATCATCTAATAATATGAAATCATATTCATACTCATAATTTTATGAATCAGGTAGATCCATTGATAGCATAGCAATCTAAAAATGATCTCTAAGTAGATGAGTATAGTCTGGCTTAGCATACTCATTAACATCTATATCCCCTCAGAGCCTACTAGGAGTTCGTCTGGCATATGTATGGAGTATCTGAGTCCTGAATTATTTGTTGATAACTAAAAATGAGGTTCTAGAGGGGTCTGAGGATCTTTCTTGTATCTTCCTAAGTCATTTTCCCACCAATGGTAGTGATAGAAGTACCACAAAGTAAATGATAGATTCGATAGATAATCGATGTTCACCTAAAATGGCTCTTCCTCTTCTAGCAGAAGAGGTGCATCCATGGAGACATCAATACCTCCATAGACAAAATTTATTTGGTTCAGGGAAGACCCTAGAGGGACATTGGTGCCTATGGGTAACTATAAATTGTGAGACCTGTCAAAGTCTCTAATCGAATCAATCAAAGGAGTGAATGTAATATCCTATACTGAATACTCCCCCATGCTTGGGTTAGTCATATGGATTATCATTTTCAATGGAGGGATTTATGAATATGGATTTGTGGATGGGTTATGGATTTTGGAGGGTGGTTCCTCAGGAACATGATTTGTGTGGGTGGATGATGTGGAGATGTTGGATATGGAGGATGTGGGAGGTGGATTGGTTGATTTTGATGTGGTTGTGATATGGGGTGATGGTTCATGTGGTGGTGATGCCACAAGTGAATTCTCTAGATTTCTTGTGGGAGGATCTAACAAATTATAAGGAACTCCCATGGAGGTTGATGAATATGGTTTTGATGGTGACTCAGATGATGAAGGCTTGGCGATGCTGGTGGATGATTCATGTGTTGGATAGGATAGTTAGGTTGAACATCTAAATGTGTTGATGGTAAGGTGGACTAATTTGAAATTGAAACCAAGTGGTAAAATTTAAATGTTTCTAAATCTATTAGAATACGGTGGACTTGACCTTCATGCACATATTTTATGCTTTGGTGCAGTATGGAAGGTACACACTTCATGTCTCTTATCCAAGGTCAACCAAGAAACAAGTTGTATTGCATGACACATTCCAATACATGGTAAAGTGTGTGAATAGTCTCTAGTCCAACTTGAATGGGAAGGACCACTATCCCAATAGTGGAACATAATGCATCGTTAAAAGTTCAGAGGGTGAATTTGGATGTGGCGATATGCAATGATGGTAAATTGAGGTGTTTAAGTGCAATGATGGTGAATATTTTAATGCTTGAGCCAGTATCGATCAAGACTTATTTGTAGGTAATCCCATCCACACTAGCCATGATGTGTAGTGGTGGATCAGGTATCTCAATAAGGATGGTCTTGATCTCATGATCATAAAAAATTATTGTAGGATCTTTGTAATATTAAATTTGTCCCACAAAATTAGCAAAAGTGTTGGAATCCTAGGATTGCAATTCAATGGATTTTAGAATCTCCATTAGAGCTTCTCGATGGAGTGTCGATTATTGTATAAGCTCATAGATAGAGAGTTTTTTTAGGCCATTTTAAGACTTTGGGTGAATTTATTTCTTAATGTAAGCATTGGGTGAGGTGGAGGAGGTATGATTGGAGTTGGTTGTAGTGGTGCTTGTGAAATGGAAGGAACGTTGGAAGGATCCACCATTGGTGTAGTTTGATTTGGGTATCATTGGTTCCTTATAACAATATTGATCATTCCCACAAAACCTTGGTTAGGTGGGGTAGTATGGACCTAATTGACATGCTTTGGTTGTTCTATTGTTCTAGAAAATTTTATGTTTATTTCACATTGAGGTAAGGGATTTTGATAGACCCCATGTTCTGGTTATTAGTGGCAAGAGGATTATCGATTTGAATTTCTTGCTTTTCAATCATATCTTTCACTAGGTTCTTGAAGATGTAGCATGACTGAATATCATGACCCTTCTATCAATGATAGATGCAGTAATGATCCTCTCCATAAGACTTCATTTTAGGTTGATTTGGGTCTAGAGGGTGAATCTTAGGGAGAGTGATTGCTTGTGCCTCACACAATTGATGAAGATGTCTACCAAAGGTTCAAGCAATGGAGTGTATTAGTGAGGTGGACATAGTGGTTGAGTCGATGGTTTATTTTGTATTTGTTGATGGCAGTACTACATTAATGGAGATTGGGCCTAATAATTAGGCGATTGTAGCACAGTTCGATTCAAGGGCCCAAGGGCACTCAAAATAACTTGGTTTACTGGAGCTACCTATTTTTGTTTGATATCTCCTTCTTGGACCTTAATGTCCTCAATGACCTTGGCTTGGGCTAAGGCCTCCTCAAAAGTTTGATATTGTTGAAGTTGCAATAAGAGTGAAATCTGCTTTGAGCAACTTCAAGTGAACATCCAAGTAAGCTCCATTATGGATAGTGTGAAGGGAAATTTTTTAATGACTGCTCTCCATCTATTTCTATATTCCATGACTAGATCATCTTAAAATTTATGAAGGTTATACAAGTCAATAAAGGTAGCCTTCTTTCTAAAACTAAAGGTGAAGTTTTCCAAGAATGCATCTGCCAATTGTTCAAAAGTATAAATTATATGTCATGGAAAATGATTGTACCACTCTAAATCACCCCTAGTAAGTGTTTTGAGAAATATCCTTAGCATTAAGGGGTCATTATCTTGAAGACAAAAGCACATATTCATGAAGCTAATCATATGCTCTTGCACGTCTTCATCACCTTTGAATTTTTGTAGTTTAAGCATTTCAAAGTGTAGTGGGTATGACTGTGATGGCACTCATGGATGGACGGGTTGATTGCTAAGCTGCCTTAACATGGGTTTTTGGTAACCCGATCCCAAAGCTTATTTTTCTAAGGAATTGATTCGATCAGGTAACAATTTGTATGCCTCTATTGAGATTATGTAATCCGCCCACCTTCATACTTGATTAGGTGGAGGTTGCGGGTTTCAATATGGAGGTAGTGGTGGATAATTATTATTAGTAGGTCCTTCATCATAATTTAATTCAAGATATGTATTGAATTATTCATAATAATCTTGTTGTGGTTCTTCATAGACCTCATATTCCTATTGATATTGGTATTGTTGAGGTGAATGAGGCTCTTAATGATGGACGGGTGGTGGCCTATGATGTTGGACATGATTGTGGCATGGTCGAGGGGGGAGGTTCTGATTTGGATATGGTGGAATATTATGATGTTGAGTTTGGCATTTTGAATGATGTTGACTTTTTTGCCTTTGATGCATAGGTGTAGGCAATCTTTGGTACATTATCCTTTGTAACAGTTTTTGGTAATCAGGGTTTGGCCTAGATGCCTAATGAGATCTATTCACCTGATTAGGTGTGTGAGGGTGATTCACATGTGAATTGATCACATGAACTGGTATGACTTACACTTTGTACTTGGAAAGATTGATAACTTGTTTTCCATGGTCACGAGAGGTAGCATTAACTTGATACTAATGTTATAGGATGGGTTTTGTGTAATTAGGAGGTACCAAATCACACTGTCTTTTATTATACTATATATCATAATATGTAGAGGGAAATTTAAGATCACCATCCTTATATGCATAAGATGACATGACAAATGCATAATGCGGCATGGTAATATTGTTTAGACACCTAAAACACATCATGTTGAGGAGGCTACTCATGTGGATACCTTTTTAGGCCATATGACTCATCTTGGATCTTTCCAAGACCTAAAAATGGTTCTAAAAACTTAAATAGGGGTAAAAATTCCTTTGCAGCCTACATCGATGTACCCTCTAAGGGTGGTCTCAAGGTTGTTAGGAGTGATGATGATCACAGAGCCAACTATTCTGATCGAAGATGACCACATTTGTAACAAACTTGGGCTACCCGAGTTGAGTAAAATCAGTTACAGTGCAACCAATTTGCAATGGTTTTGGTTCGAGAAGCTTCTATAAATGTCACCTAACCACCTTGAGCCCAACCAAATCTTGATTCTTGGTTTTTTGAGTAAGCTAGGATCCCAATTTGGGAATTCTATCTAAGGCACCAAAAAATTATAGAAAAGAGAGAGAAATGATCATCCATAGACCACAACGAAGTGCTAACCTTTTGTTAATAGAGAGTGCAATCTCTCATAAGCATCACGGTGCTATAAAATTTGCATCATGGAGCTCACATCAATAGCCATGGAGTACAATCAAACTTGAGGGACCAATTACATCGTAATTCATCGTCAAGTCATTATTGATTCTGAGCCAATTTTGTGATCCAACTATGTTTCCAGACACAACGATCCTTGAACATCAATTTGATATCCAAATTGACTATCTCCATTAATCAATCTTAAATAATAAAGTCTATCTTTAGCACCCCCTATTTTCAACAATGGGCCATAAGCATCGCCACCAAAGATGGCTAGAATATCCAATCGTTCTAATTGAGGATGGCCTTGCGGTGACATTCAGTTTGCCTGTCTTTTCCATTTTCTTTAGTCTTAGATGCTGTTAATTTGATTTCTAAGATAGATTAGTAGTATTTTTTTCAATATTTTATGCGTTATTTCACTATTTTTCATGCATTTCCTTATTGTTTTATGTATTTGCTTCATAGTTTTTATTTATCAAGAAACGGGTCTCATATTGAGAGGCTTTCATTGTTATTGATTCCTTTGTAGTTTCTTTATGTGTATGTTATAGACCAAATCAGGAGCTATACATCAACAAGATCATCTTTCTTGGCATCATAAATTAGAGGTCGCTAAAGAAACCCTCTATAATCAGATTTAGAAAGAGTAAGTACCCTACGAATTACATCTTTTCCCCTTGTGGAGTTACATATTGTAATTGTGTATCAAATTGTTGAATCCCTAAGAGATATCTATTATAATAATTTTTCACATTATTAATAAGAAGAGCATCCCATTTTCTTTATCTTGTTATCTTGATAGTTAATTTTATTTGTCAATTTGTTTACATTGCTACATAGTTAGATGCATGGTTTTTGCTACTTTACAATGGCGATCACGTGCAGGACCATTCCTAAATTATTTCTAACTTGAATTTTCTTGTTGTTTTTGTATTGCAAGTACCATAATTCTGAGCAAGTGCGGCTAATGATGGCCATAACCATCGGCTCCAATGGTCAGCATAGTCGTCGCTATGATCTTTGACGACCTTGAAACAAAACACAAAAAATATAATTTTGTGATATTTTCATCAGATGAGGGCTTCCTTGTAAGTGGTTCTCTCCTAGTTTTTTGTTGTATTTTTCTTGAAAACATAATTTAGCATTTAATTAGACAACACAGAGAAATTTAAAGGTAAAATCTAGATCTTTATTTATTTTTTGGCCATCGCTGTTGGGAACAACAGCCTCTGTTGATCATTGCCCCATAATCTGACCATATTTTTGATCGACTCGGTGTCTAGCGGCCACTACTGTTGACTAATTTCACAAATACGGCCATTGATAGATTGTGTGTTAGGTTTACCTTCTTGTAGCCTACTTAAATATTATCTCATTTAGATCTGCATTGTGATTTTTTGAAAGATAAAACATTTTTAATTGCACATTTTTCAATTTAAAATGTATTTTTCATGCATGTAGAGAATATCATGGAGTGTTGTATCTTGCATATTTTCTTTTGCATCAATTTAAATGAACCAAATACACTTCATGCTGTAAATTTAACATCAGCTGAGTTGGAAGTGACATCCAACCACTGATCAATACCAACGATGGCCTTCATCACCACCTGTTTGGCTTGCATATTATGATTTTCAAACTCAACTATGGCCAAGGCCAGCTCCAAGAATCATCATAGTCATAAAAAATTGCACATATTATTCTTTTAAAGGTGTATCACTAATTACGATGAACTAAGTGAGGACTCGTAGGACCTGTTCTCCCTCATCGGATATGGGCTTTATCTCCATATCCTTGTGGGTTTTGCAATATGGACTTCATCATTGGATTAGCATGTGAGATCTTACAGGTGAAATACCTTAAAAATTTGAGAATTACATCAATGATTTTTCAAAATTGTATAATAAAGTGGCAAGATATTCAATGCATCGAAACACGCAAGCCAATTTTCTAGGAAACATAATTAATCTTTAAAAGAGATAAGCACTTGTATACATTATTTATTTCTTAATTACATACGATATAATAAAAATAAATGGTCACTACACAAAGTCACACCTAGGTGATAACTAAGGTAGCAAGCAATGCACGAGGTGTAGACCACCTTAGACATAGCCCACTAGACCAACCTTTACCTGAATGAGGTTCAAGTAGTCTCTGTAGAGACAATTCCACCCATGGGGGATCTCATCGAGAAATGCCTACCAGGAGGACTACTTTGAGACCTCCTAATGATCATGATGAAGGTACTTCTAGACCTTAATCATCCCATGATGTTGATAGAAAAAATCTACCCAATGAGGGGTACACTAGAGGGGTTGCGCACATTCGCTTACCCAACAGATCTTCAAATCCCTCTTAGAAGGGATCGAAATACATGCCACTTCTTGGAATTGGTGGAAGAGGTACTCCTCCTGGCCAACCCTATAAAACCCATAAGTTAGATCATTTAGACTATTTGGTCAAAATTCAACCCATAGAGCTCCTTCATCCTCTCATTCTCATTCAGAGAGTGCACGTAGTGAAGGGATAGCGCATCATACATATGTCTACGGTGAGTGTTCTACATGAGCACACAATACACCCACACCATATACACATGAGAGAATACACCTAGGGTTGAACATGGAGTCAATGAAACCTTAATAGAATGAGGTAGAGGGTAGCTATACCTTAAAAAATAATAAAAATCACTAAATCCCCTTGCATATATTTTCAAAGTTAGCGACCCTATACAAAAAATCTCATAGATCGGTTGCCCAGGCTTGATGCTCACAAAAGAGCAGTTACTACAATCCCAATTGGAGTATTTGCGTCATGAACGTGAAGAACTATAATATAAACATGAACAAGAACAAAGATTACATCACTAGCGGATGTATAAACATCAACTATGCAAAGACAAAATCCTTGAGCAAAAGCTACACAAAGAACAATCCCACATAATAGCTCAAGAATAGTAGTTATGCTTAGTACCTATAGGCAACAACACACCGCAAGGCACTCTGCATTTCATCAGGAGTTGATTCATAGGCAAACAAAAAATCGTCCTCATCACACTTCAATGTGAAAACACGGATTCCGAAAACAAAAAGGATAAACTAAAATTGTAATGTAAATGAAACTAAAATAACGCTTAAACCCTATGTTATTGAAAATTGCATAAAAAGAAAGAGCATGAACACAAGATATTAAAGCAATATAAAAATCAGCCCTTTTATTGATATGCTTTGCGAATTCGTGTTACAATGCGTCTCCTTCCTTTTTATGGGATAGGAGCGTTAAATATTGCTCTTTTACAACTTATTATAGAATTCCTTCTTCCGCGTGCCCACATATAAGATGGGCGAACCAAAACGTCGTCGCCGCTTGCGTTGATAAAGGTTGATTCCTCGCTGCTCCTCCAATGCTGCAAATCTGTGTTCAAAGAAACAAACAAAGAATTAGTAGCACCTATGTATGAAAAATAAAAGATAAATCTAACTATGATTGAAATAAATCTAAATGAAATGAAGACTTGACAAAAGCATAAACATGAAACTAGCTAAATACTATAAAAGAAATAAAGCGGGGGGTGCACGAAGGCAAACCACCCGCAGGTGAAACTTTTCTTCGACACCAATCCGCTTAGGATGGGTCTGAAACTTGATGTGATGTGTTGTCAGAAAATTGGGTGAATATTGTGGTCAGAAAATCGATGTTGGTTCTTGATTCGTGCTTTCAAAAGTCACCCAATAACCTCTCTTTCGATTAAGATATTATGGATGTTGAAAACACAAATTGCAAGTAAATGAATTAGCAGCACTTCGTCGCTCAAAATGCTCCTCCCCGATCCTCCCTTTGGGTGAGGAAACTCACCATTTTATAGACCCAAGGGGTCTCTTTGAATTAACATGAAAAAGTGTTCCTTTGCATGAATGCTTTTTGCCTGAAATAAAGATTTCTTCTTGATCAAGGGATTCTTAACTGTCTCTGTGCATGTCTTTGTGTGTTTTAGAAAAGCTCACTTGCACTCCCATGCAATGAAGGGATAGCTAAGTGGCAAATCTGAGTTGTCTTAAAAAAGCTTACTCTTATTCCCATGCAGTGAAGGGAACGTCAATTGGCAGATATGAGTTGTCAAAAGAACTCACTCGCACTCCTATGTCATGCAAGAAAAGCTAAGTGGCAGTTCTGAGTTGTTACATGCCAAGATTTGACTTTTTGTCGGTCAAACTTGACATTCGTCCCACCCCGAAGCGAGCGCTGGTAATCGTCTCTGGGTGAGACGAATATAAGTCCGCACTCGTCCCTGGGTAGAACGAGTATAAACCGCACTCATCCCTGGGTGGGACGAATAAGAAGCTGAGTGTCTAAAAGATGCCAAACTAATTTTTGACTTGCAAAACTACTTGTGTGAGTGGTTAGAACCACTGTTTAACCTCTGAGGGCTGCCCTGGGGGCTGTGTGTTAGTTTGATCAGTGCTCGTTGTCACATAATTGGATTGGTACTGTTTTGGTGTCTACAGATGCCCCTTTTTGGAAAGCGTTGCACAAGGTGCAGTGCTGAGCAAAAATATAACCAAAGCACTAATAATTAGGGTTTCTCAGTAACCTAACCAACTCTTGATGCCCCAAGTATGGAAAGGGCACGCATTCTTGAATCCTTGCTTTTGACGAGCTAAGGAACTCAAATCAAGTATTAACCCGGTTCGATGAGGTATTACTTGAACTTAGACATTGATCAGTCACAAATAGGCAAAGGGCGCAACCTTTTGTTGTGGGAACCTTAAGTTCATGATTCATGAATGCCAAGTATATGATCAGTTTATGATGATTGCTTGTTTGCTGCCCCAAGCAGGGGCGCGATTGTCTTTTGCAATGATCCTTTGAATGCATGTCATTTCCAAGACTGGATATATTGGTGTTGATTGACAACTAAGTGTGACTACCCCCTCAAGCGATGAATCGATGAGGGAATGACCAACATGAGAAAAGCGACGAGTCGCTTGACCCAAGATGACTTGTGCAAGGGTGCCTTTAGATGGTTTATCGCTAAGCATGCTCGTGACTGTTTTGACCTATTTTTGGTGAGTGTGAACCCATTTTGAGATGCCATTTGGGGTTAATATTGGCGAAAATCCGTCTTCCCATGGGGCGGTCCGGCTATGATAGCCTTCTTAGGGAGTAGGATAATGACAAGGTATACCCCGACATCAGTTTTCTTATGCCAAGAGGTTAAGTGCAAGAGCACTTCTGTCCGACAATTTTTAGTGGTTTTGTTGGCATTTGTCATTTTTATGTGTTGGTTATTTTTGATTGATTTTTTTTTTTTTGTATTCGTCCCGGGGTGGGACGAGTTCCGTGATGATACTCATCCTGGGGTGAGATGAGTACGCCACCGTGGTGCTCGTCCCGGGGTGGGACGAGCGCGTCGAAAAGTGCTCGTCCCGGTCAAAGACGATTACCAGCTGGCAAAAATTATATATATGCGAAAATGACGGATTTGGCTCATTTGCATTGTTCATCGATTGCGATTTGGAGCTCTGGAGAGGAGGAGGTAGATTTTCTGACGTGAAGCGCTGCCAGATTTTTCAGCCATCATGAGTGGACAAACCGGGTCATCGAGCGGCGGAGCCGAGGCGAGACCAGTAAGTACACTATCTCCTCAATTGTGAATTTAAAAAAAATGCAAATGTGGTTTTATTGTTTGTTGTTTGTTTAAAACACGCAACCCTAATTAATTAAATTAAAAGGTAAATGAATGAAACCAAATAAAACGTGGATGCAAACCGATGGAAACTTAGATGGAAAACCATAGGATAAACCCAAAATGAAACTTAGAGTAACACTTTTTAGGGTAACCATGGTTAAAAATGTTTTTCTAAGTGAATGGTAACTTAGGTCGAAACCGTAGGTAAACCATGCTCATATATATATATATATATATATATATATATATATATATATATATATATATATATATATTTTGTATTTTTTATGAAATTAAAAATGGATGACGTGTTTTATTGAAATGGTAAACTTAGGTTGAAACCATAGGGAAACCATGTCAAATTTTTGTTGTTTTTTTTTGATGAAATGCAAAATTGATGAATTTTTTTGTTTTGAAATGGTAAACTTAGGTAAAACCATAGGTAAACCATGTCAAAATATATATATTTTTTTTTATGAAAGTAAAGATGCAAAATTGATGAATTTTTTTTGTTTTGAAATGGTAAACTTAGGCAAAACCGTAGGTAAACCATGTCAAATTTTTGTCATTTTTTATGAAAGTAAAGATGCAAAATTGATGAATTTTTTTGTTTTGAAATGGTAAACTTAGGTAAAACCGTAGGTAAACCATGTCAAATTTTTGTCATTTTTTATGAAAGTAAAGATGCAAAATTGATGAATTTTTTTGTTTTGAAATGGTAAACTTAGGTAAAAACCGTAGGTAAACCATGTCAAATTTTTGTCGTTTTTTATGAAATTAAAGATGCAAAATTGATGAATTGTTTTGTTTTGAAATGGTAAACTTAGGTAAAACCGTAGGTAAACCATGTCAAAATGTTTATTATTTTTTTTTTTAGATGTACATGTTAGAAAAGTTGTTACTGTACAGTTATGCATTTTTGTACATATGATGGTAATTTGATGCATGTTTTTGATGTTTGTTATTTTCTGTGATGTGCAGGTGGTGAAGATTCGACATCGAGTACCGACTATTTTTTCTAATGCCCATGAGGCATTGACAGCTGAGGACTGGGATTGGCTTGATGCCCTAGGGCTCAAGCATGTGGCTCGATTGGATGCAGTTGTGGCAGATCGGGCTTACATTACAGCTTTGATCGGCTTGTGGGATGTTCGTACGAACACCTTCCATCTTTCGACAGGGGAGATGACTGTCACCTTAGAGGACGTGTATCGGATTCTCCGGATTCCGATAGATGGGGTTCCCATTCGGACGACACCACGAGGCCAGAGGACGGCGGTACTAACGCGATACTTTGGACATGGAGAGGATGAGGATGGGATGACCTCGCTAGAGAGGGTGGAGTTGGATTGCCACATTGGGGGGATTTTGGTGTGGTATTGGTATGCGAGGGGAATGTTGGGAGTGAGGCATGTGGTACTCATGAGCCTCATTTCCAACATGCTCCTGCCAGACTCGTCAGGAGCAAGGTTCCCATGGAACCTATTGGAGGTAGTATGGCAGTTGGTGGATTGTCCGATGACAGAGCCGGTGATTATGAGATGGGGTCAGACACTTTTACCACAGCTGTACGATGAGTTGTATGAGGTCCGCTGTCGGAGGCAGAAGGGGATTGGGTGCAGTTTCTTATTGCAGTGCTGGGCCTGGCAGCACATAGCCATAGAGCGACCATGAGGGTTTTCTTGGACTACCTGGGTTGACATGATTGACAAAGATATTGGGTATGGTGCGCTATGGTATCGGTTAGAGGAGCGGGGGCAGAGTCAACCATTACAGAGATGTATTGGCCCGACTGACTCTCGAAGATGTGATATGGCGGCCATATCGGGATTGTCCCGCATGGCCAGAGGCTGATGAGTGGCTTTGACGGGTTCGGAGGGGGAGATGGGTGATTGGATGGCATGGGACAGAGCAGGAGTACTTCCATTACCTTCGAGTGATGCGATAGTTTAGGGTATGCCAGGGGTTTCCTGGGGAGCCCGTAGTATACCAACGCTAGAGTGATGAGAGGACCCTAGCTACGTCGATCCTCGAGCCATTGGGGGAGGATTCTGATACAATTTTGGACATTCCAAACATAGATGACGTTGGAGTGACGGCTGAGTATCAGGAGTGGTGGACGCTACGGCAGTGGTGAGGTGAGGGACCATTGGGAGGGGAGGAGGCAGCGGGAGGCAGAGAGGGTGCAGAGGCACCAGGAGAGGGTTGGGGAGCTCCTACGGATGTGGAGATGGTGGAGGTGGCAGGTGCAGGAGATGACTTTGAGGAGGAGGAACAGCCGAAGATGTAGGATGTTCCAGAGTAGGCTGGGTCAGGGGAGACAGAGGCGGGGTTACGCGTTGAGGTAGCGCATCTGACGGGGTTACTGCAGAGGCAGGATGCGAAGCTTACAGAGATGATGCAGGAGAGGGATCTACTGCAGACCCATTTGGCAAGGCGAGGGAGCACAGGGGCTGCATCGCAGCAGCAAGCGGGGGATACGAATGCTGCACGGGAGAGGGATCTCCTGTGGGTGCAGCTAGCACAGCGTGATGACGCCATCTCGTACTACCAACAACGAGAGGCAGAGTTGAGACTACGAGAGGTAGATTGGGGGCAAAATCGATCGGAGATGCAGGCTGAGATTATCCGCCTGGGTGGGCGTATACCAGAGCCTCCGATCAGTGGCTCGTCGCACAGGATGAGAAATAGCAGGACGAAGCAGTCGACATCATCCCGATGCAGGCGATGAGATGAGGGCGGTGCGAGTGGTCGAGATGCAGGGGCGAGTAGTCACCCTGAGAGATCTCAGAGGACTGACATCGCAGGGGGTAGCTCTCATTGCACCGATCCTGCGTGATCATGGTGGCCGATGCCCTAGGCTGGGGGTTTTGGGATTTTGGATGATGGGAGGGAGGTCTGAGGACCAGTTTTGTAGCCTACGGGCAATTTTATTGTGATATATATACAGATGATTCTTTTTTGTGTTTATCATTCTTCGTAATTTAGTTTTATGTGCATGTTTTTACATTGATGTATGCATATGCAATGTATGAATGCGATGGTTCTAATTTGTATTATGTATGCATATGAAATGAATGCAATGATTTGTTGATGATTTATCGATGCACCATAGACTAAACAAAATTTGGATTGGACTTGCTAATAATGGGATAACGTTGTGGAATGCTTGTGCATGTGGAAACTTTGTTTTTGTATTTTGTTTATTTGCGGATGATGATGTATGGAATGAAATATATCGGTTGTTTGAAAATGTAGTTAAGCTTTTCTGAGATGCCGATATTTTAACTAACTAGCCAAGACTGTACATTTATCTCGTAAGACTTTTTGAACAAGGTATAAATCCGACTTGAATTTAACCAAGTTATTTCACATCCCTGTGTGTGCAATTGAGTTCGTTTATGTGTTATTCATCAAGATACCGCCAGTTCCAGATGGGCTTTCAACCGAACCTGTACTGAGGATCACCTAATTAGCTCCACTAACTCCTTTATTGTATTTAGTCAAATTTTTTTGCGATGTTATCTAGGATACCATAAGCTATCTCATCCACATGCAAACATTGATTTGCACACAAGTTAATGTGATAGATATATCGTCATGCGGGAGGTTTACCGCCAGTGACCAATAGGCTATCAACCAAACCGATACTGAAGCTTGCCTCATGACCTGTCAAAATACTGAGAGTTCCAGGGATTCAAGTTCGACTCCCTTCTTTTCTTCAATGGTATGGGGATACTTGCTCTTTTTTAGTGATAAAATCACTGTTTATTTTTTATGATAGTACTCGTCTCTTTTTTTTTTTTTTTTTTTTTTTTTTGAGCAAGGGATTTGAATATGGAGTGACGAGAATCACTATTGTTTGTGCCTTTTGATGTGTGCACTGTAGGATGTCAAATTTTAGTGTTTTGACGTTTTGCAAATTTTTTTATGTTTTTGCAACTTTTGAGAACTCGAGATTCATGGGGAATTGGGTAGGGAGGATGCTTGTCCTTTTGCAAACTCTCAGCATTTCTAGGGTCAATTGCACAGGGGGATAAGCAAGATAGCTGTTTTGCTTATGGTAATCGGGATTACGGTGCAGGTTTCATCTTTCGTTCACACAAATTAGGAATTATTTTATGTGTGTTAATTTGTGTTGGGATGCTACGTACCAAGGTGGGATCCAAGTAAAACTTTTTCATGTAAAATCTGCTTAACTGTGTACAGTTATTGGCTAGAAATTTAAAGACATCTGAATGATGAAAACCCTATATACATTAGACTACAACTGAAGATGCTAAAATAAAAGGGTGATATGCGGGATGTATGCGTTTATGAAAATGGATCTGAGGTGGAAATGATGGAATTGCCAAATAATGACAGCCTATGGTGCTTTGACCTAGCGAAATATGCAATGTATGGATGCAATGCTTACTGCAACCTATATTTTTGTATTTTGATTTTTATGAGAATGCATAGAATGGAAATGCAAATGTTTTTGTGATATATATATATATTTTTTTTGATGAGAATGCATGGAATTGAAATGCAATTGTTTTTGAGATTTTGATTTTTTTTGTGTTGTTTTTGTTGATTTTTGAATATTTATGTTGACCAAGCAGTTGTGGTAATGCTTGGAGCTTTTGGTGTTGACCAAAGGGTTTATAGATACCTTTGGGGCTTTTAGGGTTGACCAAGTGATTGTGGTAATCCTTGGAGCATTTGGGTTGACCAAGCGATTGTGATAATCCTTGGAGCTTTTGGGGTTGACCAAGCGATTGTGGTAATCCTTGGAGCTTTTTGGGTTGACCAAGCGATTGTGGTAATCCTTGGAGCTTTTTGTTGGACTATGGATCTCTAGCTGTGGAATGACCTCAAATGAATGATGTTCAAGGGTTCTGTTTCCTTGATTCCTTCGAGAGAGGCAAGCCGGTATGTTTTGGGTCCTATTTTACTGTCAATGATGTAAGGACCTATCCAGTTTGCTGCGAACTTGTCCCGTAGATGGGACGACAAATTAGAATTCTGCTGGTTCTCTTTTAAGACCAAGTCACCAACCTGAAATTCCCTAAGGTGGACCTTCATGTTGTATGCTTTCTTAAGTCGCTCTTGATAGATACGCAAATGTTCGAGAGCATTAACGCGTCGTTCGTCGAGCAACATAAGTTGATCTAATCGGGCCTGCCGCGCAGTGTCATCATCGATGAACTCTTGCATTGAAATGCGCAGGGAAGGAATTTCCAACTCAAAAGGCATGACTGCCTCGGAGCCATACACCAACGAAAATGGAGTTTCCCCAGTGGGCGTTCGAATGCTGGTGCGATAAGCCCATAGGGCAAGCGGGATCTGAATGTGCCAGTCTTTATGATTATCTACAACTGTCTTTTTGACAATGGCGACTAGCGTCTTGTTTGACGCCTTTGCTTGCCCATTTGCCTGCAGATAATAGGGTGTTGAAAAGCTATGCTAAATCTTGTACTTTATGGTCAAAGCACGCACATCTTTGTTCTTGAATGGTGTTCCATTATCCGAGACTATTTTGGATGGAATACCAAAACGACATATGATGTTATGCAAAATAAATTCTGCAATGCGGGCTCCAGTCGTAGTGGTCAGCGTAATTGCTTCCACCCATTTGGTAAAGTACTCTATGGCCGTTAAAATAAACGTGTGACGACCAGACGACGCAGGGGAGATATTTCCAATTAGATCAAAGCCCCACTGTGAAAAATGCCAAACCGATTGAATCGGCTGCAAGGCCTAAGAAGGTACGTGTGTCAAATTAGCATGGTGCTGACACTTCATGCACTTCTTCACATATGCGCAACAATATCGCTCTAAAGATGGCCAATAATAACCCATGCAAAGAATGTGCTTTGCGATGGCCATACCGCTGAAGTGGCCACCACATGTACCATCGTGAGATTGGGTGATTGCCCAAGTGGACTCCTGTTGGTCCAAACAACGAAGAAGAATTCCTTCATAATTTCGACGATACAAAATGTCTCCTAACAAGACATGCTTTGCTGCTTTCTGTTTGAATGATCTTTTCACGGCGTGTGTCAATCCAAGGGGGAGATTACCTAGCTTGAGGTAATATCGAATGGGTGTGTACCAATCTTGCTGATCAAAAACCTCGATAGTATGAATGGCCAATCCCTCTTGAAGTTTTTACTGAACAAAAGCTAAACAGGAAAGAACTTGTAAAAACAATGTGGTGTTGCTAGTAAGAGGGGTCGGGGAGAACAAGGACCCCCAGTTGGCTTGAATCAAACAATATCGAATTTGAGAGAACTTATCCGGAGATGGTTCAATCTGGATCATGTGGATCCCTGGCGTCAGATCAGAGCTTGCACGCTCCATCGTAGATTGCGATAATGTTGTAACTTGAATGGTTATCATTTTACCAGAAGGGTCTTGCGGGATGAGTGACCCCAAGGAGGCCATAGTATCCGCAAAATGATTTGATGATCGAGGGAGTGCCTCGATGTCATACCACTCAAGTTGTGCCAAGAATTTGTCCACAAGGACTTTATAAGACCGTAAAACTAGACATTTACATTGGTATATCCCCTTTACTTGATTGAAAATTAACAGTGAATCACCAAAGATGTTCAATTGTTTAATGTTCATGGTGATTGTTGTCTGAAGACCTATGAGAAAGGCTTCGTATTCTGCATTGTTTTTGGTGCACAGGAAGTCTAATTTAAATTACAAGGGCATGGGAGCACCTTGCAGAGTGAAGAATACAATTCCCGCACCACCCCCTTGCTCACATTTATAACCATTGAAGAATAGGGTTATGTCAGCCTATGACTCAGGCTCATCAAAATCTGGCAATTCTAAAACATGGAAGACCCCATCATTAGGTATTTCAAAAGTCAGAGGCTGATCGTCTTCAAGAGGAGCCTCATCTAGTTGATCGGTGATGACTTGACATTTTATAGATTTTTGTCCAATGAACTCAATGTCAAACTCTGTCAACAACATGATCCATTTTGTCGTGCGGCTACTATGATAAGTATGACTCATCATGTATCGCAATGGATTCTCTTTAGACACAACATACGTCTTGTTACTAAGCATGTAGTGGCGTAGCTATTTGGTAGCAAACACTATTGCGAGGCAGAGCTTTTAAACATATGCATAGTTAAGTTCATAACTGACCAAGGTGCGGCTAAGATAGTATGTAGCCTGTTCTCTGTGAAGTTCATTTTTTTGGGACAGCATGGCGCCCAGTGCCACCTCGATGGTCGAGATGTATAAATAGAACGGCACTCCTGGTCCGGGTGGTGCCACATGCGCGGTGAAGCCAAGTACTATTTAATGTCATCAAAGGCTGAATGGCACTCGTCATCCCAATGAAATGTGACCCCCTTATGCAATAATTTATTCATGGGTCGGCATTTGTCAGATAAGCTGCGCTATGAAGCGCTTGATCGACGCAACCTTTCCCCTGCAGACTCTTGAGTCGCTTGATGGTGGTTGGGGGACGCATTTCAAGGATTGCCTTGACTTTGTTTGGATCAACCTCAATTCCTCGTTTGGAGACTATGAAACCCAAGAGCTTACCAGAGGTGACGCCAAAGATGCACTTCTTGGGGTTTAGTCTGACTTTATGCTCAATGACGCGATCAAGGACCTTGCTCAAGTCACCGATATGATCTGGGCGCAAAAGAGATTTGGCCAACAAATCATCCATGTAATCTTCCAAAGTTTTGTGTATGTAATCATGAAAGATGTACATCATGGCACGTTGGTAGGTGGCTCCAGCATTTTTAAGGCCAAAAGGCATGACCTTATAGCAGAATTTCCCCCAAGGCGTTGTGAATGCCGTATTTAGTTGGTCCTCAGGATTGATACGAATCTGATTGTATCTTGAGAAACCATCCATAAGGGAAAGCATTTCTTGGCCCGCTGTAGTGTCTACCAATGCGTCGATGCTTGGCAAGGGAAAATCATCCTTAGGACTCGCTTTGTTAAGATCTCAAAAATCGGTGCATATGCGAATCCTCCCATCGGGCTTCTTGACAGGAACCATGTTAGACAACCATGGCGGATAATCCACACAGATGACAAACTGGGCATCCAAAAACTTTTGTAACTCATATTTTACCATTAAGGCCATTGTTGGATGCATCTTGCGTAGTTTTTACTTGACTGGCTTGATTTTCGGATCAAGCGTTAAATTATGCATGACTAGCTGTGGGTCTAGTCCCAGCATATCCTTGTATGACCATGCAAAAACCTCATTTTTCTTAAGAAGGGCAACATAATCGGCTCGCTCTTCAGGGGAAAGACTTACCCCCAGCTTGAGAATCCGTGGATTCGTTAGATCTGTGCCGATGTCTACATCAGTCATTGCTTCATCTGACATATGGGATCCATCTTCCAACTGGTGTGGAATTAGGATTAGATGGATATCGTTTGCTGAATTAAGATCATCATTAGGAACGTCAAGTTCCTCTTCAGCATGAAAGACATCCTGAGTTTGTCCTGGAGTGAAATGAAACATCCCACCGCAAGGCCAATACTCTGATGGAGATGGTGGTGTGTCAGCGCGATCCCAATCGATAGCTTCTATGTCTAGATGCAATAATCGTGTTGGATTGGCTGGATCATGGATGGGGATGGTCAAGTCAATGGAGACCATGTTGATGAAATGATTGTAATCTCCATTACCGCAAATGTGACAACTCTGACATTCTAGATGTTCTTGGTGTTTTGGATCTGGCTCTGTAGGTACTGGTACAAAGGGATCAGCCCTATGCACAGACCTACAAATAGGGTCTACCCTAGGTACTGATGGTTTGATAGGGTCTCCAGGCGAAAGGTGCTCACTGTATGCCTGAAGTGGCGGGTGCAGTAATTGCTATAACTACGCCAGGTTGAAATGCCTCCTAGGTCTTGGATCTATGTGTAAGTGTTCAATCATGTCATCTATGTCCAAAGGATTTTGTTGTTGTTGAGATAGCCTATGCTCACTAGGATAATTTAATGGGAACATCATTAGGAAGTCTTCCTGATCGTAATTCATTGGATATTCGTGCGAATGATCATACTCCGACTCATATTCAGAAGACCCTTTGTGGTCTTGTCCATCTTCCCCTTATGGGTGAGTCCATGAGGTTTCTCCTTATTCAGCCGTAGGGAAAGGTTTGTTGAGGTCAAAAAGGTTATTTGTTTGTAATGGGAAATAATCCCCCAGTGTATAAGTTGTATTTGGATTGACATATGGATCTGAGGCCAACCCATCCTTGTTGCCTATTCCTAGGCCTTGCATGTTTTCGACCAAGATGTCGAGGGGCAAAGGGTGATTAAACCCGACTCCTGATTTATCATAAGGCATTTGGTATCTTGGTTGACACAAAACACACATTCCTTGTTCATACCAGCCTAACTCGTATCCATGCCAATTGCATTGGCTAAGATACCGTAATGCAAAGTCTGGGTTAGCCAGATAGTTGACATCTTCCACAAATGGATCTTCATATTCCTCTTCTTTCTGGGAAGGTTCAACACCATGATCCAGGCCCCCAAAAATAAAGTTTTTCTGATTAGGTGGGTAGCCTAAAGGAACCACGGAGCCTATGGGGAGTCGAGGTCGTCCCATGTCTTGCATAGACTGAAGTGTGGGCATTGCAACAACATTGCGCACTATGTACTCCCACATGCCTGTGTTAGACATCTCAACAGTAATCATTGGTTATTGAGGGGAAACGAATGGGAGTTCTTCTTGAGTCCACTCCATGTGGGGTGAACTAGGAGTCTCAACTTCCATTCTATCAGGCGTCTCTTCTGTAGAGATGTTAGAGACTAAAGGTGGTTCTGCTTCCAGGGGCTTCTTTCCTTTGTTCGTTGGTGTGGCCATCGTACTTGGCATCGTTGTTGGAGGACTAGATGAAGAAGATGATCCTGCCTGAGAATTTTATTGACTTGGTGATGGATATTCTTGCTTAGTCGGACCCCGTTTAGATGGATTTAACTAGAAATCCACATGCATTGAAGGGAGGGTCGACTGCGGCATGATTTGCACTGAGTTGCAATACTTAAAAGGTTCCAAATATGCGGGGACCACATGCAATTGTCCTTCAAATGTATACTTCAAACATTGATGAGAAATTGAAGGGCCACACTTCATATCTCGGATCCAAGGCCGCCCAAGCAAGATATTGTAAGCCATCTCACCTTCTAAAATGTGGCATAATGTATGAATGGTCTTTTGTCCCACTTGGATGGGCAGGACAATTGTGCCAACTGTCGAGCATATCGCATCATTAAATGCTCAGAGGGTATAAGTGGAAGGTGCAATGTGAGAGGCTGGTAGTTTCAAATGTTTCAGTGCAGCGGTTGTAATAAGGTTACTGGATGAACCAGTGTCTATCAACACCCGTTTGTATGGAGTCCCGTTGACCCGTGCAATAACATGCAGGGGTGGATATGCTACATCTCCAGTCATAGTTTTTAGCTCGTCTTCCCTGAAGGTAATGACTGGTTCAGTACACTGTTTGACATGCCCCACAAAATTGTTGAACGAATCCGCTTCGTGGGGTTGCAATTCAATTGCCTTTAATATCTCCATAAGAGCTTCCCGATGGGGCGCTGATTGTTGAATAAGCTCATAAATGGAGAGCCTATCCGATGTGGTTCATAGAATTTGAGTAAGTCTAGTTCGAATCGTGGCCACTGGTCTAGGTGTGGGCAACTGTGTAGGATTTGGTTGATGTTGTGACGTGGATGAAGCTTCCCTAGTAGCTGTTGCGGGGACAACTCCTGGGTGTCTCTTGTTTCTTGTCACAATGCTAATCATTCCAACATACCCCTCCATGGGGCAACTCTGTTGCACTTCGTTAACATGCAAAGGTCTTGTTTGTGCATCATGTGTGGGTAAAGGATCTTTGAAAACACCCATTTGTTGGTTTTTGGGTGTGATGGGGTTATCCACTACCAATGTGTGATTATCAATGAGATCTTGCACTAAACCTTTAAACGTCCAACAAAAATTAAGGTCATGTCCTTTCCTTCTATGGAATCTATAGAAAAGATCCTCTCTATAGCCCTTAGGCTTTGGCGCATTAGGATCAATAGTTGGAATATCTGGCAGATTAATCAAGTTTGCTGCTGACAAACGGTCAAACAAGGAATCTCTAGACTCAGTGTATGGTGTAAATTGTCGCTTAGGGCGACGCTACTGATTTTGATCCTGCTTCTTGTTATCTTTCTCATAATTATTGTGAGGCACCGCCTGATAATTAGCCTTTGAAGGTTGTGTTGCTTGGGCAGGTGTAGGGGCATTAATAGCAACTTGATTGACCGCGACGGGTTTCTATTGCGTATTCCCTGTTTTGGTGCTCTTGTTCCACTCTTTTTTCTTAGGCTTGGCAATTTTGCCATCCTGTATCTTGATCTCTTCGATACGTCTAGCTTGCGCCGCAGCTTCTTCCAAAGTGGCGTATTGCTGCAGCTGCAATAGCATAGAGATCGATCGCAAAACGACTCTTTGCGAACATTTGAGTTAGGTCGGACATAGGAGGGAGGTAGGACAAATTTGAAAGTACCGTCCTCCACCGATTCCCATATGCCACCATAGACTCCTCCTCATACTATTTGAGGCTAGCTAGATCACTGAGTGACGCATTTTTCTTTGTATTGAAAGCAAAACGTTCTAGGAACACGTCCACTAGTTGATCCAAATTGTAGATGCTATGCTTCGGTAGATGGGTAAACCAATCCGAGGTAGATCCTACGAATGTGGTTATGAATGTTCTCAATAGCAATGCATCATTGTCTTGTATACCAAAGCATTAGCTCAAAAATCGCATCACATGCTCTTGAGCATCCTCATCCCATTTAAAGAGTGCCAACTGGGGCAGCTTGAAATGTTCGGGGTATGGAGGTGTTGACACTGATGGATGTATCGGATGACTACGAAGTTGGCATAAGGTAGGCTTTTGAGGCCCAACAGTCTTAAGTTCCATATTCTCCAAGCGTTCTAACAACACTTTGTAGGCATCGAAGGATATAATTTCCTCCTCCTTGGTTGGTTCCCGCTGTGGGTTGTGGGGAACTTGAGGCCTTTGAATGGATAAATGGGTAGCATCCCTTCTGCCTTGATAGGGTGTTTTAGCCCGCTCTTCTTCTTGGTAATAATCCTCATAATCTTCTTGAGGAGTGTTTGGCCTAGGCCTGTAAACATGGATGGGTGCCCGCGGAGGATGCCCATCATGGTCATGGGGAATGGCCTCCCGCTTAGGTCTAAGAGGTCTTGGAGGCAGTGCTTGCTGAATTCATGGAGACCTGTCTCGCACTAAGGGGTTGTGCCTCACATACCTCTCAGATTGTTGTGCACGTGGTACTGGGGCCCTCTCAGGTGCATGGTTGTGAAATCTTTCAGTAGTCTGACACTGAATGCGCTCTTGATCAAGGCGACACAAATGTTCTAATTCCTGTTGTTCTTGCCTAAGCCACGTGATTTGTGCTTGGCGGGCGGCTAGTTGTGTAAATGCCAAATCATTTTTTTCTGTTGTCTCTTTTTTTATAGGCCTAGATGTCTCTCCTACATATATGTTTCGATTATGGTGCTCTGAGACCCCTATATGTTGCTTCCATTTGTCGAGGTTGGCCACATTAACTTGAAACTCTGGTCTCAATAAGCGGTCTGGATATAAAGCAGGTGCAGACATGCATCGTTTCGGCACTGGATATCATTCTGGAGGAATGTAATGATCTTCCTCTCTCTCTCTATGATATGCATAAAAAGTGCAGGCAGAATTGTCTTGCCCTCGTAGGGAGAACTCGCTTGTTTGGATATGGTCTACTATGTCTGACATTAATTGGGGGTAAATTAGGAACCACAAAATCATATGGTTCTTCCTTTTGGACCCTTTGTTGTTCCATAGCAGTACACAATGCTTCATCACTAGGCCATCCAAAATGAACTTCCAAAGGAGGCCTCGTGTTTAGACCAGGTGGTATATATATGTTATTGTCTTGAAAAGATTCTTGTTGCTCATGAGTTTCCCTTAGGGAAGGGGTTCTAAATTCTTGTCTATTGAAGGCCTGACTTGGAGAGCCACTCCTTGAGGCACCTCTAGAACCATGTTCTATGACTGTATGGGTTGGAGTGCCCCTCAATGATGGGCCTCTAGAGCCATGTTCTGCATGGTGTGAACTAACTTGTGAACTCTGTCATCGAGGTGGGATGAACAAGTCTTCAGAGCTATATCGGAGACAATTTGTCTCTCTTGGTGCATTTTCTATAGCTTCTGCCCGTGATTGGGCTTGGCTACAAGTATTCACCATGGTAAGGCTATCCTAAAAATGCAAAAATTCTTTTTGTGATTTTCTTTTTATGATTTTTTTTTGTCTAAACAAAAAATAGCATACACACACACAAGCAATGATTATCTCTTTTAAAGATTAATAGTGTGCCCTAAATCTGGTTTAGTGTGTTTTTGTTGTTTGTTTTTGTGTTTTTGAAAATTTTGTGAAACATTTAAATGCAATTATGAAGGCTCTTCTAACTCCCAAAATGGTCGCCCCTTCAATATACCATTGCCGGACCGATATACCAACCTCTCTATATACCTGCCCTTATGTGAGGGAGACTATAGGTACGTGAGAGCAGATGATACATGGAACATAGGCGGTACGGAAGTGGAATCGCTCTGTTTATGACACCTACCATAGAAGGCTTATCCTCGCGTGCTGGGAATCACCCCAAGCTACACTCGGTCAGCTTTCGTCAGGATTTACGTCTAGCAACAGTCGCGATCGAGGTAATGGATGCAATATCTCAAGCCAAAGTGATAATGGAATCCACCTTTGGTCTTGCTCAAGGGTTGGGGTCTTACGACCAATGCCTTGGTTTAAAATACCACGTGATGTGTGGGGTTCATTTTAATTTTGCAAAATTGAAAAAGGCAAATGAAAAGAAATCTTTCCCTAAGCCATACAAACCGAAAACCAGAAAACAGAAAAACAAAAATTTAACAGAAGCTATAAAAACTCCTACCTCTTCTCTGCCTAATCAAAAGTTTCTGATTTGCTCTGAAAATTTGCACAGATCTATAATTGTCCCTGGGTGAGGCGAATAACAGAACAGTAATCGTCACAGGGTGGAACGAATAATTTATTCATCCCGGGGTGGAACGAATACCAATTCTGTAATCATCACTTGCAGAGACGAATAACAGTCTGATGTTGAAAAACAGGTACCTGTAAAAAAACAACCAATTTTAGATCAGTAATTTAACCTAAAAAAAATAGAGGACAGAGGTCCCACCATGATCGCCATTGAAAACACGAGATTTCGAAACAAAAAGGATAAACTAAAATTGCAATGTAAATGAAACTAAAATAACGCTTAAACCCTATGTTATTGAAAATTCCATAAAAAGAAAGAGCGTGAACACAAGATATTAAAGCAATATAAAAATCAGCCCTTTTATTGATATGCTTTGCGAATTCGTGTTACAATGCGTCTGCTTCCTTTTTATGGGATAGGAGTGTTAAATATTGCTCTTTTACAACTTATTCTAGAATTCCTTCTTCTACGTGCCCACATGTAAGATGGGCGAACCAAAACGTCGTCGCTACTTGCGTTGATAAAGGTCGATTCCTTGCTGCTCCTCCAATGCTGCAAATCTGCGTTCAAAGAAACATACAAAGAATCAGTAGCACCTGTGTATAAAATAAAATATAAATCTAAATGAAATGAAGACTTGAAAAAAGCATAAACATGAAACTAGCTAAATACTATGAAAGAAATAAAGCGGGGGGTGCCCGAAGGCAAACCACCCATAGGTGAAACTTTGCTTCGACACCAATCCGCTTAGGATGGGTCCGAAACTTGATGTGATGTGTTGTCAGCAAATTGGTAGAATATTGTGGTCAGAAAATCGGTGTTGGTTCTTGATTCGTGCTTTCAAAAGTCACCCAATAACCTCTCTTTCGATTAAGAGATTATGGATGTTGAAAACACAAATCGCAAGTAAATGAATTAGCAGCACTTTGTCGCTCAAAATGCTCCTCCCTGGTCCCCCCTTTGGGTGAGGAAACTCACCATTTTATAGACCCAAGGGGTCTCTTTGAATTAACATGCAAAAGTGTTTCTTTGCATGAATGCTTTTTTCCTAAAATAAAAACTTCTTCTTGATCAAGGGATTCTTAACTGTCTCTGTGAATGTCTTTGTGTGTTTTAGAAAAGCTCACTTGCACTCCCATGCAATGAAGGGATAGCTAAGTGGCAAATCTGAGTTGTCTTAAAAAAGCTTACTCTTATTCCCATGCAGTGAAGGGAACATCAATTGGCAGATATGAGTTGTCAAAAGAACTCACTCGCACTCCTATGTCATGCAGGAAAAGCTAAGTGGCAGTTCTGAGTTGTTACATGCCGAGATTTGAATTTTTGTCGATCAAACTTGACATTCGTCCCACCCCGAAGCGAGCGCTGGTAATCGTCTCTAGGTGAGACGAATATAAGTCCGCACTCGTTCCTGGGTAGAACGAGTATAAACCACACTCGTCCCTAGATGGGACGAATAAGAAGCTGAGTGTCTAAAAGATGCCAAACTGATTTCTAGCTTGCAAAACTGCTGTGTGAGTGGTTAGAACCACTGTTTAACCTCTGAGGGCTGCCCTGGGGGTTGTGTGTTAGTTTGATGAGCGCTCGTTGTCACATAATCAGATTGGTGCTGTTTTGGTGTCTACAAAATGCATAATTCTCGACAAAGACAACGCTTAGCACCAAACCCATCAGAATATGAGGGTTATCAAGAGATTAAATTAGAGGAGCAGGATCAAGTGTATCATGAACCATATTTTGTAGACTTGGCTGATGATCACAATCAACCAACTCATTCTAATCGAAACCTCTCGCTTAGAAGACCTCTCCAAGAATATGATATCATCTTATCACAGGCCTGTAAAGTGCTTACAAAGTGAATTAAATCGCTTGAGAAACAAGGTGCAATTTACCAAAATTCCATGCTAAGAAAATTATATAACCAACCCCTCCATCCATCAATGCCCATACCAACTTATCTTGAGCATTTTAAAATACCAAAGTTGTATAAATTCAAGGGGTATGATGATGCTCAGGAGCATGTTATGATTTTTATGAACTTGTACTTCCAGCTATAGAATAATAATACCTTAATGTTGCATACATTTATTTTCACATTCACGGGTTGTGCCCTTGAGTGGTATAATCAGTTACCAAGGCATAGTATATCTAGCTTCGAACAACTAGAAAATGGTTTTCTTTCAGCATCAAGAAGAAGGCCAACCTATCCAACTTGTCAAACCTACATCAATATGACAATGATATGGTTATGGATTATGGGAATAGATGGTGAAAAATCATGTCAAAATTACCATTTACCATTCCCACTTTTGAATTAACTTGAAATTTCACAAAAATTTACTCTAAGCATATCTCATTGCTACTACAATTGCAACATCAGACATTCGAGGAATCTTTGGTGCAAGCCAAATTAATAAAGGACATAAAGGTTAAAGAGGAAGATCTAAAAAATCATAATAAATATTGGAATAAGAACATGTACAACCACCCTCATCAAACAAAACCAATGCCTACGAATAAAATTGTCTTGAACATTCTAAAAGTGGAGAAGTCCAATCAACAACCAAATTATCAGGCTTAACCTCTTCTAGTGCATCAGCACAAAAAAAATCAAGGTAAGGACAAGCAATGTCATACACCTCATCAATACATACCATTGCCCAAGTTTGGCATCATTATTCAATAGACTATGTGAGGCCAAGGCGTTCACCTTACCCAAAGTTTATGGACAACTAAGTTTGGGTCAATACTTGGCATGTTTTGGTATCATCGAGAAAAATATTTCTTATATTTCATTAAAAACATGATGAAATTAGCATATTTCGTAGTTGAGAGTCTTTGACCCAATTTGATGATTTGAGGATTTTTAGGATCAGTGCTAATATCTACATCAATTTTCTGTTCAATTGATATATGGGATCCCTTCTCCAGTTGATGAAGAGTAGGGATCAGATGAATATCATCAGCTAGATTAGGTGATTCAAATATGTCATTAGACTCTATCTTAGCTTGGAGGACATATTCACATGGATGAAATGAAAAATGAAATGGTTGCAACATGTCCTCATAGAGTAGAAACTCAGATGGTGATGGTGTAAATGAAGCACAATCAAAATAAATGGCCTCAAGGTTGAGATGCAATGATTGTGAAGGGTTACCTACATAATGGAGTGTTTGGTAAGGTCAATGGAGATCATGTTGATGGAAGGTGGATGAACTCCATTCTTATGTGGTAGTAGGTGATTGATGATCAGTAGGTGTAAATGCATAAGAGGTGGTTGGTGTGCAATTGGGACGATCAAATGGACACAAGACAAAATGGGGATGACCGAATCCTCTAGCAGAAGAAGCTACAACCATATGGGATGGTACATAGGGAAAATATGAAGATAAAACTTGTATACTTTTGTGAGTGGGATAATGGGGGAGAATTCCTCTAAACTTTCGAAAGTGATGGATAGAGAATCAATGAAATTGGCTTCATACTCCTCATTTGATAAAGTAATGAAATCATCTTCATACTTATCATCTAATAATATGAAATCATCTTCATACTCATCATTTTATGAATCAGGTAGATCCATTGATAGCATAGCAATCTAAAAATGATCTCTAAGTAGATGAGTATAGTCTGGCTCAACATACTCATTAACATCTATATCCCCTCAAAGCCTACTAGGAGTTCGTATGGCATATGTATGGAGTATCTGAGTCTTGACTTGTTTGTTGGTAACAAAAAATGAGGTTCTAGAGGGGTCTAAGGATCTTTCTTGTATCTTCCTAAGTCATTTGCCCACCAATGGTAGTTATAGAAGTACCACAAAGTAAATGATAGATTCGATAGATAATCGATGTTCACCTAAAATGGCTCTTCCTCTTCTAGCAGAAGAGGTGCATCCGTGGAGACATCAATACCTCCATAGGCAAATTTTATTTGGTTCATGGAAGACCCTAGAGGGACGATGGTGCCTATGGGTAACTGCAAATTGTGAGACCTGCCAAAGTCTCTGATCGAATCAATCAAAGTAGTGAATGTAATATCCTATACTGAATACTCCCCCATGCTTGGGTTAGTCATATGGATTATCATTTTCAATGGAGGGATTGATGAATATGGATTTGTGGATGGGTTATGGATGTTGGAGGGTGGTTCCTTAGGAACATGATTTGTGTGGGTGGATGATGTGGATATGTTGGATATGGAGGATGTGGGAGGTGGATTGGTTGATTTTGATGTGGTTGTGATATGGGGTGATGGTTCATGTGGTGGTGATGCCACAAGTGACTTCTCTAGATTTCTTGTGGGAGGATCTAACAAATTATAAGGAACTCCCATGGAGGTTGATGAATATGGTTTTGATGGTGACTCAGATGATGAAGGTTTGGCAATGTTGGTGGATGATTTATGTGTTGGATAGGATAGTTAGGTTGAACATCTAAATGTGTTGATGGTAAGGTGGACTAATCTGAAATTGAAACAAAGTGGTAAAATTTAAATGGTTCTAAATCTACTAGGATACGGTGGACTTGACCTTCATGCACATATTTTATGCTTTGGTGCAGTATGGAAGGTACACACTTCATGTCTCTTATCCAAGGTCAAATAAGCAACAAGTTGTATTGCATGACACATTCCAATACATGGTAAAGTGTGTGAATAGTCTCTAGTCCAACTTGAATGGGAAGGACCACTATCCCAATAGTGGAACATAATGCATCATTAAAGGCTCGGAGGGTGAATGTTGATGTGGCGATATGCAATGATGGTAAATTGAGGTGTTTAAGTGCAACGGTGGTGAATATTTTAATGCTTGAGCCAGTATCGATCAAGACTTATTTGTAGGTAATCCCATCCACACTAGCCATGATGCATAGTGGTGGATCAGGTATCTCAATAAGGATGGTCTTGATCTCATGATCATAAAAATTTATTGTAAGATCTTTGTAATATTAAATTTGTCCCACAAAATTAGCAAAAGTGTTGGAATCCTAGGATTGCAATTCAATGGATTTTAGAATATCCATTAGAGCTTCTCGATGGAGTGTCGATTGTTGTATAAGCTCGTAGATAGAGTTTTTTTAGGCCATTTTAAGACTTTGGGTGAATTTATTTCTCAATGTAAGCATTGGGTGATGTGGAGGAGGTATGATTGGCGTTGGTTGTAGTGGTGCTTGTTACATGGAAGGAACGTTGGCAGGATCCACCATTGGTGTAGGTTGATTTGGGTATCATTGGTTCCTTATAACAATATTGATCATTCCCACAAAACCTTGGTTAGGTGGGGTAGTATGGACCTAATTGACATGCTTTGGATGTTCTATTGTACTAGAAAATTTTATGTTTATTTCACATTGAGGTAAGGGATTTTGATAGACCCCATGTTCTGGTTATTAGTGGCAAGAGGATTGTCGATTTGAATTTCTTGCTTTTCAATCATATCTTGCACTAGGTTCTTGAAGATGTAGCATGACTGAATATCATGACCCTTCTATCAATGATAGATGCAGTAATGATCCTCTCTATAAGACTTCATTTTAGGTTGATTTGGGTCTAGAGGGTGAATCTTAGGGAGAGTGATTGCTTGTGCCTCACACAATCGATGAAAATGTCTACCAAAGGTTCAGGCAATGGAGTGTATTAGTGAAGTGGACATAGTGGTTGAGTCGATGGTTTATTTTGTATTTATTGATGGTGGTACTACATTAATGGAGATTGGGCCTAATAATTAGGCGATTGTAGCACAGTTCGATTCAAGGGCCCAAGGGCACTCAAAACAACTTGGTTTACTGGAGCTACCTATTTTTGTTTGATATCTCCTTCTTGGACCTTAATGTCCTCAATGACCTTGGCTTGGGCTAAGGCCTCCTCAAAATTTTGATATTGTTGAAGTTGCAATGAGAGTGAAACCTTATTTGAGCAACTTCAAGTAGACATCCAAGTAAGCTCCATTATGGATAGTGTGGAGGGAAATTTTTTAATGACTGCTCTCCATCTATTTCTATATTCCATGATTGGATCATCTTAAAATTTATGAAGGTTATACAAGTCAATAAAGGTAGCCTTCTTTCTAAAACTAAAGGTGAAGTTTTCCAAGAATGCATCTGCCAATTGTTCAAAAGTATAAATTATATGTCATGGAAAATGATTGTACCACTCTAAAGCACCCCTAGTAAGTGTTATGAAAAATATCCTTAGCATTAAGGGGTCATTATCTTGAAGACAAAAGCACATATTCATGAAGCTAATCATATGCTATTGCACGTCTTCGTCACCTTTGAATTTTTGTAGCTTAAGCATTTCAAAGTGTAGTGGGTATGACGGTGATGGCACTCATGGATGGACGGGTTGATTGCTAAGCTGCATTAACATGGGTTTTTGGTAACCTGATCCCAAAGCTTATTTTTCTAAGGAATTGATTCGATGAGTTAACAATTTTAATGCATCTATTGAGATTATGTAATCCGCCCACCTTCATACTTTATTAGGTGGAGGTTGCGGGTTTCAATATGGAGGTAGTGGTGGATAATTATTATTAGTAGGTCCTTCATCATAATTTAATTCAAGATATGTATTGACTCGTTCATAATAATCTTGTTGTGGTTCTTCATAGACCTCATATTCCTATTGATATTGGTATTGTTGAGGTGAATGAGGCTCTTAATTATGGACGGGTGGTGGCCTATGATGTTGGACATGATTGTGGCATGGTCGAGGGGGGAGGTTTTGATTTGGATATGGTGGAATATTATGATGTTGAGTTTGGCATTTTGAATGATGTTGAATTTGTTGCCTTTGATGCATAGGTGTAGGCAATATTTGGTACATTATCCTTTGTAACAATTTTTGGTAATCAGGGTTTGGCCTAGATGCCTGATGAGATATATTCACCTGATCAGGTGTGTGACAATGATTCACACATGTATTGATCACATGAATTGGTATGACTTACACTTTGGCTTTGGAAATATTGATAACTTGTTTTCCATGGTCACGAGAGGTAGCATTAACTTGTTACTAATGTTATAGGATGGGTTTTGTGTAATCAGGAGGGACAAAAGCACACCGTATTTGATTATACTATATATCATAATATGTAGAGGTAAATTTAAGATCACCATCCTTATATGCATAAGATGACATGACAAACGCATGAGGTGGCATGGTAGTATTTTTTAGACACCTAAAACACATCATGTTGAGGAGGCTACTCATGTGGATACCTTTTTAGGCCATATGACTCATCTTGGATCTTTCCAAGACCTAAAAATGGTTCTAACAACTTAAATAGGGGTAAAAATTCCTTTGTAGCCTACATCGATGTACCCTCTAAGGGTGGTCTCGTGGCTTTTAGGAGTGATGATGATCACAGATCCAGCTATTCTGGTCGAATATGACCTCATTTGTAACAAACTTGGGCTACCTGAGTCGAGTAAAATCAGTTACAGTGCAACCAATTTGCAATGGTTTTGGTTCGAGAAGCTTCTAGAAATGTCACCTAACCACCTTAAGCCCAACCGAATCTTGATTCTTGGTTTTTTGAGTAAGCTAGGATCCCAATTTGGGAATTCTATCTAAGGCACCAAAAAATTATAGAAAAGAGAGAAATGATCATCCATAGACCACAACGAAGTGCTGACCTTTTGTTAATAGAGAGTGCAATCTCTCATAAGCATCACGGTGCTATAAAATTTGCATCATGGAGCTCACATCAATATCCATGGAGTGCAACCAAACTTGAGGGACCAATTACATCGTAATTCATCGTCAAGTCATTATTGATTCTGAGCCAATTTTGTGATGCAACTATGTTTCCAGACACAACGATCCTTGAACATCAATTTGATATCCAAATTGACTATCTCCATTCATCAATCTTAAATAATAAATTCTATCTTTAGCACCCACTATTTTCAACAATGGGCCATAAGGACCGCCACCAAAGATGGCTAGAATATCCAATCATTCTAATTGAGGATGGCCTTGCGGTGACATTCAGTTTGCCTGTATTTTCCATTATCTTTAGTCTTAGATGTTGTTCATTTGATTTCTAAGATAGATTAGTAGTATCTTTTTCAACATTTTATGTGTTATTTCACTATTTCTCATGCATTTCCTTATTGCTTTATGTATTTGCTTCATAGTTTTTATTTATCAAGAAACGGGTCTCATATTGAGAGGCTTTCATTGTTATTGATTCCTTTGTAGTTTCTTTATGTGTATGTTATAGACCAAATCAGGAGCTATACATCAACAAGATCATATTTCTTGGCATCATAAAGTAGATGTCGCTAAAGAAACCCTCTATAATCAGATTTAGAAAGAGTAAGTACCCTACGAATTACATCTTTTCCCCTTGTGGAGTTACATATTGTAATTGTGTATCAAATTGTTGAATCCCTAAGAGATATCTATTATAATAATTTTTCACATTATTAATAAGAAGAGCATCCCATTTTCTTTATCTTGTTATCTTGATAGTTCATTTTATTTGTCAATTTGTTTACATTGCTACATAGTTATATGCATGGTTTTTGATACTTTACAATGGCGATCACATGTAGGACCATTCCTAAATTATTGCTAACTTGAATTTTCTTGTTGTTTTTGTATTGCAAGTACCATCATTCTGAGCAAGTGCAGCTAATGGTGGCCATAACCATCGGCTCCAATGGTCAGCATAGTCGTCACTATGATCTTTGACGACCTTGAAACAGAACACAAAAAATCTAATTTTGCGATATTTTCATCAGATGAGGGCTTCCTTGTAAGTGGTTCTCTCCTAGTTTTTTGTTGTATTTTTCTTGAAAACATAATTTAGCATTTAATTAGACAACACAAATAAATTTAAAGGTAAAATCTAGATCTTTATTTGTTTTTTGGCCACCGCTATTGGGAACAGCAGCCTCTGTTGATCATCGCCCCATAATCTGACCATATTTTTGATCGACTCGGTGTCTAGTGGCCACTACTGTTGACTAATTTCACAAATACGGCCATTGATAGATTGTGTGTTAGGTTTACCTTCTTGTAGCCTACTTAAATATTATCTCATTTAGATCTGCATTGTGATTTTTTGAAAGATAAAACATTTTTACTTGCACATTTTTTAATTTAAAACGTATTTTTCATGCATGTAGATAATATCATGGAGTGTTGTATCTTGCATATTTTATTTTGCATCAATTTAAATGAACCAAATACACTTCATGCTATAAATTTAACTTTAGCTGAGTTGGAAGTGACATCCAACCACTGATCAATACCAACGATGGCCTTCATCACCACCTGTTTGGCTTGCATATTATGATTTTCAAACTCGACTATGGCCAAGGCCAGCTCCAAGAATCATCATAGTCATAAAAAATTGCACATATTATTCTTTTAAAGGTGTATCACTGATTACGGTGAACTAAGTGAGGACTCGTAGGACCTGTTCTACCTCATCGGATATGGGCTTTATCTCCATATCCTTGTGGGTTTTTCAATCTGGACTTCATCATTGGATTAGCATGTGAGATCTTACAGGTGAAATACCTTAAACATTTGAGAATTACATCAATGATTTTTCAAAATTGTATAATAAAGTGGCAATATATTCAATGCATCAAAACATGCAAGCCAATTTTCTAGGAAACACGATTAATATTTAAAAGAGATAAGCACTTGTATACATTATTTATTTCTTAATTACATACGATATAATAAAAATAAATGGTCACTACACAAAGTCACACCTAGGTGATAACTAAGGTAGCAAGCAATGCACGAGGTGTAGACCACCTTAGACATAGCCCACTAGACCAACCTTTACTTGAATGAGGTTCAAGTAGTCTCTGTAGAGACAATTCCACCCATGGGGGATCTCATCAAGAAATGCCTACTAGGAGGACTACTTTGAGACCTCCTAATGATCATGATGAAGGTACTTCTAGACCTTAATCATCCCATGATGCTGATAGAAAAAATCTACCCAATGAGGGGTACACTAGAGGGGTTGCGCACATTCGCTTACCCAACAGATATTCAAATCCCTCTTAGCAAGGAGCAAAATACATGCCACTTCTTGGAATTGGTGGAAGAGGTACTCCTCCTGGCCAACCCTATAAAACCCATAAGTTAGATCATTTAGACTATTTGGTCAAAATTCAACCCATAGAGCTCCTTCGTCCTCTCATTCTCATTCATAGAGTGCACGTAGTGAAGGGATAGCGCATCATACATATGTCTGCGATGAGTGTTCTACATGAGCACACAATACACCCACACCATATACACATGAGAGAATACACCTAGGGTTGAACATGGAGTCAATGAAACCTTAATAGAATGAGGTAGAGGGTAGCTATACCTTCAACAAGAATAGAAATCACTAAATTCCCTTGCATATAGTTTCAAAGTCAGCGACCCTATACAAAAAATCTCATAGATCAGTTGCCTAGGCTTGATGCTCACCAAAGAGCAGTTACTACAATCCCAATTGGAGTATTTGCATCGTGAACGTGAATAACAATAATATAAACATGAACAAGAACAAAGATTACATCACTAGCGGATGTATAAACATCAACTATGCAAAGACAAAATCCTTGAGCAAAAGCTACACAAAGAACAATCCCACATAATAGCTCAAGAATAAGTAGTTATGCTTAGTACCTATAGGCAACAACACACCGCAAGGCACTCTGCATTTCATCAGGAGTTGATTCATAGGCAAACAAAAAATCGTCCTCATCACACTTCAATGCATAATTCTCGACAAAGACAATGCTTAGCACCAAACCCATCAGAATATGAGGGTTATCAAGAGATTAAATTAGAGGAGCAAGATCAAGTGTATCATGAACCATATTTTGTAGACTTTGCTGATGATCACAATCAACCAACTCATTCTAATCGAAACCTCTCGCTTAGAAGACCTCTCCAAGAATATGAGATCATCTTATCACAGGCCTGTAAAGTGCTTACAAAGTGAATTAAATCGCTTGAGAAACAAGGTGCAATTTACCAAAATTCCACACTAAGAAAATTATATAATCAACCCCTCCATCCATCAATGCCCATACCAACTTATCTTGAGCATTTTAAAATACCAAAGTTGGATAAATTCAAGGGGGATGATGATGCTCAGGAGCATGTTACAATTTTTATGAACTTGTACTTCTAGCTACAGAATAACAATACCTTAATGTTGCATACATTTATTTTCACATTCATGGGTTGTGCCCTTGAGTGGTATAATCAGTTACCAAGGCATAGTATATCTAGCTTCGAACAACTAGAAAATGGTTTTCTTTCAGCATCAATAAGAAGGCCAACCTATCCAACTTGTCAAACCTACATCAATATGACAATGATCTGGTTATGGATTATGGGAATAGATGGTGAAAAATCATGTCAAAATTACCATTTACCATTACCACTTTTGAATAACTTGAAAGTTCACAAAAATTTACTCTAAGCATATCTCTTTGCTACTACAATTGCAACATCAGACATTCGAGGAATCTTTGGTGCAAGCCAAATTAATAAAGGACATAAAGGTTAAAGAGGAAGATCTAAAAAATCATAATAAATATTGGAATAAGAACATGTGAAACCACCCTCATCAAACAAAACCAATGCCTACGAATAAAATTGTCTTCAACATTCCAAAAGTGGAGAAGTCCAATCAACAACCAAATTATCAGGCTTAACCTCTTCTAGTGCATCCGCAAAAAAAAAATCAAGGTAAGGACAAGCAATGTCATACACCTCATCAATACATACCATTGCCCAAGTATTTGGCATCATTATTCAATAGACTATGTGAGGCCAAGGCATTCACCTTACCCAAAGTTTATGGACAACTAAGTTTGGGTCAATACTTGGCATGTTTTGGTATCATCGGGAAAAATATTTCTTTTATTTCATTAAAAACGTGATGAAATTAGCATATTTCGTAGTTGAGAGTCTTTGACCCAATTTGATGATTTGAGGATTTTTAGGACCAATGCTAATATCTACATCAATTGTCTCTTCAATTGATATATGTGATCCCTTCTCCAGTTGATGAGGAGTAGGGATTAGATGAATATCATCAGCTAGATTAGGTGATTCAAATATGTCATTAGACTCTATCTTCACTTGGAGGACATATTCACATGGATGAAATGAAAAATGAAATGGTTGCAACATGTCCTCATAGAGTAGAAACTCAGATGGTGATGGTGTAAATGAAGCACAATCAAAATAAATGGCCTCAAGGTTGAGATACAATGATTGTGAAGGGTTACCTACATAATGGAGTGTTTGGTAAGGTCAATGGAGATCATGTTTATGGAAGGTGGATGAACTCCATTCTTATGTGGTAGTAGGTGATTGATGATCAATAGGTGCAAATGCATAGGAGGTGGTTGGTGTGGAATTGGGACGATCGAATGGACACAAGACAAAATGGGGATGACCGAATCCTCTAGTAGAAGAAGCTACAGCCATATGGGCTGGTACATAGGGAAAATATGAAGAGAAAACTTGTATACTTTTGTGAGTGGGATAATGGGGGAGAATTCCTCTAAACTTTTAGAAGTGATGGATAGAGAATCAATGAAATTGGCTTCATACTCCTCATTTGATAAAGTAATGAAATCATCTTCATACTTATCATCTAATAATATGAAATCATCTTCATACTCATCATTTTATGAATCAGGTAGATCCATTGATAGCATAGCAATCTAAAAATGATCTCTAAGTAGATGAGTATAGTCTGGCTCAACATACTCATTAACATCTATATCCCCTCAAAGCCTACTAGGAGTTCGTATGGCATATGTATGGATTATCTGAGTCCTGAATTGTTTGTTGGTAACTGAAAATGAGGCTCTAGAGGGTTCTGAGGATCTTTCTTGTATCTTCCTAAGTCATTTGCCCACCAATGGTAGTGATAGAAGTACCACAAAGTAAATGATAGATTCGATAGATAATCGATGTTCACCTAAAATGGCTCTTCCTCTTCTAGCAGAAGAGGTGCATCTGTGGAGACATCAATACCTCCATAGACAAATTTTATTTGGTTTAGGGAAGACCCTAGAGGGACGATGGTCCCTACGGGTAACTACAAATTGTGAGACCTACCAAAGTCTCTGATCGAATCAATCAAAGTAGTGAATGTAATATCCTATACTGAATACTCCCCCATGCTTGGGTTAGTCATATGGATTATCATTTTCAACAGAGGGATTGATGAATATGGATTTGTGGATGGGTTATGGATGTTGGAGGGTGGTTCCTCAGGAACATGATTTGTGTGGGTGGATGATGTGGAGATGTTGGATATGGAGGATGTGTGAGGTGGATTGGTTGATTTTGATGTGGTTGTGATATGGGGTGATGGTTCATGTGGTGGTGATGCCACAAGTGACTTCTCTAGATTTCTTGTGGGAGGATCTAACAAATTATAAGGAACTCCCATGGAGGTTGATGAATATGGTTTTGATGGTGACTCAGATGATGAAGGTTTGGCAATTTTGGTGGATGATTTATGTGTTGGATAGGATAGTTAGGTTGAACATCTAAATGTGCTGATGGTAAGGTGGACTAATCTGAAATTGAAACCAAGTGGTAAAATTTAAATGGTTCTAAATCTACTAGGATACGGTGGAATTGACCTTCATGCACATATTTTATGCTTTGGTGCAGTATGGAAGGTACACACTTCATGTCTCTTATCCAAGGTCAACCAAGCAACAAGTTGTATTGCATGACACATTCCAATACATGGTAAAGTGTGTGAATAGTCTCTAGTCCAACTTGAATGGGAAGGACCACTATCCCAATAGTGGAACATAATGCATCATTAAAGGCTTGGAGGGTGAATGTGGATGTGGGGATATGCAATGATGGTAAATTGAGGTGTTTAAGTGCAACGGTGGTGAAGATTTTAATGCTTGAGCCAGTATCGATCAAGACTTATTTGTAGGTAATCCCATCCACACTAGCCATGATGTGTAGTGGTGGATCAGGTATCTCAATAAGGATGGTCTTGATCTCATGATCATAAAAAGTTATTGTAAGATATTTGTAATATTAAATTTGTCCCACAAAATTAGCAAAAGTGTTGGAATCCTAGGATTGCAATTCAATGGATTTTAGAATCTCCATTAGAGCTTCTTGATGGAGTGTCGATTGTTGTATAAGCTCGTAGATAGAGAGTATTTTTTAAGCCATTTTAAGACTTTGGGTGAGTTTATTTCTCAATGTAAGCATTGGGTGATGTGGAGGAGGTATGATTGGAGTTGGTTGCAGTGGTGCTTGTTACATGGAAGAAACGTTGGCAGGATCCACCATTAGTGTAGGTTGATTTGGGTATCATTGGTTCCTTATAACAATATTGATCATTCCTACAAAACCTTGGTTAGGTGGGGTAGTATGGACCTAATTGACATGCTTTGGTTGTTCTATTGCACTAGAAAATTTTATGTTTATTTCACATTGAGGTAAGGGATTTTGATAGACCCCATGTTCTGGTTATTAGTGGCAAGAGGATTATCGATTTGAATTTCTTGCTTTTCAATCATATCTTGCACTAGGTTCTTGAAGATGTAGCATGACTGAATATCATGACCCTTTTATCAATGATAGATGTAGTAATGATCCTCTTTATAATCCTTCATTTTAGGTTGATTTGGGTCTAGAGGGTGAATCTTAGGGATAGTGATTGCTTGTGCCTCACACAATAGATGAAGATGTCTACCAAATGTTCAGGCAATGGAGTGTATTAGTGAGGTGGACATAGTGGTTGAGTCAATGGTTTATTTTGCATTTGTTGATGGTGGTACTACATTGATGGAGATTTGGCCTAATAATTAGGCGTTTTTAGCACAGTTCGATTCAAGGGCCCAAGGGCACTCAAAACAACTTGGTTTACTGGAGCTGCCTATTTTTGTTTGATATCTCCTTCTTGGACCTTAATGTCCTCAATGACCTTGGCTTGGGCTAAGGCCTCCTCAAAAGTTTGATATTGTTGAAGTTGCAATGAGAGTGAAATCTGCTTTGAGCAACTTCAAGTAAACATCCGAGTAAGCTCCATTATGGATAGTGTGAAGGGAAATTTTTTAATGACTGCTCTCCATCTATTTCTATATTCCATGACTGGATCATCTTAAAATTTATGAAGGTTATACAAGTCAATAAAGGTAGCCTTCTTTCTAAAACTAAAGGTGAAGTGTTACAAGAATGCATCTGCAAATTGTTCAAAAGTATAAATTATATGTCATGGAAAATGATTGTACCACTCTAAAGCACCCCTAGTAAGTGTTATGAGAAATATCCTTAGCATTAAGGGGTCATTATCTTGAAGACAAAAGCACATATTCATGAAGCTAATAATATGCTCTTGCACGTCTTCATCACCTTTGAATTTTTGTAGTTTAAGCATTTCAAAGTGTAGTGGGTATGACGGTGATGGCACTCATGGATGGATGGGTTGATTGCTAAGCTGCATTAACATGGGTTTTTGGTAACCCGATCCCAAAGCTTATTTTTCTAAGGAATTGATTCGATCAGTTAACAATTTGTATGCCTTTATTGAGATTATGTAATCCGCCCACCTTCATACTTGATTAGGTGGAGGTTGCAGGTTTCAATATGGAGGTAGTGGTGGATAATTATTATTAGTAGGTCCTTCATCATAATGTAATTCAAGATATGTATTGAATTGTTCATAATAATCTTGTTGTGGTTCTTCATAGACCTCATATTCCTATTGATATTGGTATTGTTGAGGCGAATGAGGCTCTTAATGATGGAAAGGTGATGGCCTATGATGTTGGACATGATTGTGGCATGGTCGAGGGGGGAGGTTTTGATTTGGATATGGTGGAATATTATGATGTTGAGTTTGGCATTTTGAATGATGTTGAATTTGTTGCCTTTGATGCATAGGTGTAGGCAATCTTTGGTACATTATCCTTTGTAACAGTTTTTGGTAATCAGGGTTTGGCCTAGATGCCTGATGAGATATATTCACCTGATTAGGTGTGTGAAGGTGATTCACACATGTATTGATCACATGAACTGGTATGACTTACACTTTGGCCTTGGAAATATTGATAACTTGTTTTCCATGGTCACGAGATGTAGCATTAACTTGATACTGATGTTATAGGATGGGTTTTGTGTAATCAGGAGGTACCAAAGCACACCGTCTTTGATTATAATATATATCATAATATGTAGAGGGAAATTTAAGATCACCATCCTTATATGCATAAGATGACATGACAAAGGCATCAGGTGGTGTGGTAATATTTTTTAGACACCTAAAACACATCATGTTGAGGAGGCTACTCATGTGGATACCTTTTTAGGCCATATGACTCATCTTGGATCTTTCCAAGACCTAAAAATGGTTCTAACAACTTAAATAGGGGTAAAATTTCCTTTGTAGCCTACATCGATGTACCCTCTAAGGGTGGTCTCATGGCTGTTAGGAGTGATTATGATCGCAAAGCCAACTATTCTGATCGAAGATGACCTCATTTGTAACAAACTTGGGCTACCTGAGTCGAGTAAAATCAGTTACAGTGCAACCAATTTGCAATGGTTTTGGTTCGAGAAGCTTCTAGAAATGTCACCTAACCACCTTGAGCCCAACCGAATCTTGATTCTTGGTTTTTTGAGTAAGCTAGGATCCCAATTTGGGAATTCTATCTAAGGCACCAAAAAATTATAGAAAAGAGAGAGAAATGATCATCCATAGACCACAACGAAGTGCTGACCTTTTGTTAATAGAGAGTGCAATCTCTCATAAGCATCACGGTGCTATAAAATTTGCATCATGGAGCTCACATCAATAGCCATGGAGTACAATAAAAATTGAGGGACCAATTACATCGTAATTCATCGTCAAGCCATTACTGATTCTGAGCCAATTTCGTGATCCAACTATGTTTCTAGACACACCAATCCTTGAACATCAATTTGATATCCAAATTGACTATCTTCATTCATTGATCTTAAATAATAAAGTCTATCTTTGGCACCCACTATTTTCAACAATGGGCCAATGGCACCACCACCAAAGATGGCCAGTATATACAATCGTTCTAATTGAGGATGGCCTTGCGGTGACATTCAGTTTGCCTGTCTTTTCCATTTTCTTTAGTCTTAGATGCTATTCATTTGATTTCTAAGATATATTAGTAGTATATTTTTCAACATTTTATGCGTTCTTTCACTATTTTTCATGCATTTCCTTATTGCTTTACGTATTTGCTTCATAGTTTTATTTATCAAGAAACGGGTCTCATATTGAGAGGCTTTCATTGTTATTGATTCCTTTGTAGTTTCATTATGTGTATGTTATAGACCAAATCAGGAGCTATACATCATCAAGATCACCTTTCTTGGCATCATAAAGTAGAGGTCACTAAAGAAACCCTCTATAATCAGATTTAGAAAGAGTAAGTACCCTACGAATTACATATTTTCCCCTTGTGGAGTTACATATTGTAATTATGTATCAAATTGGTGAATCCCTGAGAGATATCTATTATAATCATTTTTCACATTATTAATAAGAAGAATATCCCATTTTATTTATCTTGTTTTCTTGATAGTTCATTTTATTTGTCAATTTGTTTACATTGCTACATAGTTATATGCATGGTTTTTGCTACTTTACAATGGCGATCACGTGTAGGACCATTCCTAAATTATTGCTAACTTGAATTTTCTTGTTGTTTTTGTATTGCAAGTACCATCATTCTGAGCAAGGGCGGCTAACGATGGCCATAACCATTGGCTCCAATGGTCAGCATAGTCGTCGCTCTAATCTTTGACGACCTTGAAATAGAACACAAAAAATCTAATTTTGCGATATTTTCATCAAATGAGGGCTTCCTTGTAAGTGGTTCTCTCCTAGTTTTTTGTTGTATTTTTCTTGAAAACATAATTTAGCATTTAATTAGACAACACAAAGAAATTTAAAGGTAAAATCTAGATCTTTATTTGTTTTTTGGCCACCACTATTGGGAACAGCAGCCTTTGTTGCTCATTGCCCCATAATCTAACCATATTTTTGATCTACTCGATTTCTAGCGGCCACTACTATTGACTAATTTCACAAATACGGCCACTAATAGATTTTGTGTTAGGTTTACCTTCTTGTAGCCCACTTAAATATTATCTCATTTAGTTCTGCATTACAATTTTTTGAAAGATGAAACATTTTTACTTGCACATTTTTCAATTTAAAACGTATTTTTCATGCATGTAGAGAATATCATGGAGTGTTGTATCTTGCATCTTTTCTTTTGCATCAATTTAAATGAACCAAATACACTTCATGCTATAAATTTAACATCAGCTGAGTTGGAAGTGACATCCAACCACTGATCAATACCAACGATGGCCTTCATCACCACCTGTTTGGCTTGCATATTATGATTTTCGAACTCGACTATGGCCAAGGCCAGCTCCAAGAATCATCATAGTCATAAAAAATTGCACATATTATTCTTTGAAAGGTGTATCACTGATTACGGTGAATTAAGTGAGGACTCGTAGGTCCTGTTCTCCATCATCGGATATGGGATTTATCTCCATATCCTTGTGGGTTTTGTAATCTGGACTTCATCATTGGATTAGCATGTGAGATCTTACAGGTGAAATACCTTAAACATTTGAGAATTACATCAATGATTTTTTAAAATTGTATAATAAAGTGGCAAGATATTCAATGCATCGAAACATGCAAGCAAATTTTCTAGGAAACACAATTAATATTTAAAAGAGATAAGCACTTGTATACATTATTTATTTCTTAATTACATACGATATAATAAAAATAAATGGTCACTACACGGAGTCACACCTAGGTGATAACTAAGGTAGCAAGCAATGCACGAGGTGTATACCACCTTAGACATAGCCCACTAGACCAACCTTTACCTGAATGAGGTTCAAGTAGTCTTTGTAGAGACAATTCCACCCATGGGGGATCTCATCAAGAAATGCCTACTAGGAGGACTACTTTGAGACCTCCTAATGATCATGATGACGGTATTTCTAGACCTTAATCATCCCATGATGCTGATAGAAAAAATCTACCCAATGAGGGGTACATTAGAGGTGTTGCACACATTCGCTTACCCAATAGATCTTCAAATCCCTCTTAGCAAGGAGCGAAATACATGCCACTTCTTGGAATTGGTAGAAGAGGTACTCCTCCTAGCCAACCCTATAAAACCCATATGTTAGATCATTTAGACTATTTGGTCAAAATTCAACCCATAGAGCTCCTTCGTCCTCTCATTCTCATTCAAAGAGTGCACATAGTGAAGGGATAGCGCATCATACATATGTCTACGGTGAGTGTTCTACGCGAGCACACAATACACCCACACCATCTACACATGAGGGAATACACCTAGGGTTGAACATGGAGTCAATGAAACCTTAATAGAATGAGGTAGAGGGTAGCTATACCTTCAATAAGAATATAAATCACTAAATCCCCTTGCATATAGTTGCAAAGTCAACGACCCTATACAAAAAATCTCACAGATCGGTTGCCCAGGCTTGATGCTCACAAAAGAGCAGTTACTACAATCCCAATTGGAGTATTTGCATCGTGAACGTGAAGAACTATATTATAAACATGAACAAGAACAAATATTACATCACCAGCGGATGTATAAACATCGACTATGCAAAGACAAAATCCTTGAGCAAAAGCTACACAAAGAACAATCCCACATAATAGCTCAAGAAGAAGTAGTTATGCCTAGTACCTATAGGCAACAACACACCGCAAGGGACTCTGCATTTCATCAAGAGTTGCTTCATAGGCAAACAAAAAATTGTCCTCATCACACTTCAATGCATAATTCTCGACAAAGACAATGCTTAGCACCAAACCCATCAGAATATGAGGGTTATCAAGAGATTAAAGTAGAGGAGTAGGATCAAGTGTATCATGAACCATATTTTGTAGACTTGGTTGATGATCACAATCAACCAACTCAGTCTAATTGAAACCTCTCGCTTAGAAAACCTCTCCAAGAATATGATATCATCTTATCACAGGCTTGTAAAGTGCTTACAAAGTGAATTAAATCGCTTGAGAAACAAGGTGCAATTTACCAAAAATCCATTCTAAGCAAATTATATAACAAACCCCTCCATCCATTAGTGCCCATACCAACTTATCTTGAGCATTTTAAAATACCAAAGTTGGATAAATTCAAGGGGGATGATGATGCTCAAGAGCATGTTACAATTTTTATGAACTTGTACTTCCAACTACAGAATAATAATACCTTAATGTTGCATACATTTATTTTCACATTCACTGGTTGTGCCCTTGAGTGGTATAATCAGTTACCAAGGCATAGTATATCTAGCTTTGAACATCTGGAAAATGGTTTTCTTTCAGCATCAAGAAGAAGGCCAACCTATCCAACTTGTCAAACCTACATCAATATGACAATGATCTAGTTATGGATTATGGGAATATATGGTGAAAAATCATGTCAAAATTACCATTTACCATTCCCACTTTTGAATTAACTTGAAAGTTCACAAAAATTTAATCTAAGCATATCTCATTGCTACTACAATTGCAACATCAAAAATTCGAGGAATCTTTAGTGCAAGCCAAATTAATAAAGGACATAAAGGTTAAAGAGGAAGATCTAAAAAATCATAATAAGTATTGGAATAATAACATGTGCAACCACCCTCATCAAACAAAACTAGCGCCTATGAATAAAATTATCTTGAACATTCCAAAAGTGGATAAGTCCAATCAACAACCAAATTATCAAGCTTAACCTCTTCTAGTGCATCAACACAATAAAAATCAAGGTAAGGACAAGCAATGTCATACACTTCATCAATACATACCATTGACCAAGTCTTTGGCATAATTATTCAATAGACTATGTGAGGCCAAGGCATTCACCTTACCCAAATTTTACTTGTTGGATCCAAACCACCCTAAGTCAAAGGGGTATAGAGAGGACCAGTATTGTCCCTATCATAGATAAAATGGTCATGACATTGAGACATGCTATGGTTTTAAAAACCTAGTACAAAACATGCTAGATAGGGATCAATTGCAGATTGATAATCCTTTGGCCCTCGATAACCAACAATTGGGTATATTAAAGGAACCCTTACCCCATCATGAGGCTAAGAAAAATCAAACAGGATAAGTCAATGAAATATACATAGATCCACCCATGCAAGGATTTGTTGGTATGATCAATATTGTCACTCATAACAAGAAATACAATCAATATGAGCCACTTGTAGCTCCTATTTGTATGCATACTATGCCTCAGCAAAGGCCAACTCAATATTAATTGCTAGACCCATTGACAAGATCAGTGATCACTATCTGAATTAGGCTTATGCAAAGTCTACAAATGACCTTGACCAAGTTATCCATCTATGAGCTCATACAATAGTCCCCTGGGCATAGGGAGACCCTCATGGAAATTCTTAAGTCCATTGAGCTCTAGCCCTAGAACCCGAATGCTTTTACCAATTTATGGGGTATATCGAAAAGTGTGAAGAGCCTATGATCATGAAATCAATACAATATTGACTAACATAGCAGATCCTCCGCTACATATTATCGCTTGCATAAATCATATACCTTTCAAGTGAGTGTTAATTGACATGGGATCTTCAATTAACATCATAACAACAAAAGCCTTAGGACACCTAAGTATTTTTGAGTCGTACATAGTTACCTCAACTTTCACATTGTGAGCATTTAACGATGTGTTATACTCCATGGTTAGTACCATAGTTCTACCTATTCAGGTAGGAGTTAATACCATATCAATTATGTGCCATGTGTTGAAAGGTGAAATGCAGTACAACATCTTACTCGAGCATCCTTGGATCTAGGATATGATATGTGTTCTCTCTATTGCATTAGTGTATCAAATATATCTATGAGGGACAAGTCCATGTCATCCTCTTGAATGAAGAACCATTCAAGTATGTGAATCAGGTTGATATGTCATGGGATTTCATTCTTCCATCCATGCATCTAGATATTCAATCCATGTCACCAACTATGCATCTAGAGCATAAGTCCAAGTTAGTGTGGATTGATGCATCCACATTAGCACTGCCATAATCTCCTAAACTAGTTGTCACTAATGATAAACCTTCATCATCGTTGAAACCGAAGGATAAATATAAGCTTAAGGCACCATGGTAGAAGAAGAGCCTAGATTCATTTTGAATGTCATTACCGCAAATATTCTAACTCCCATGGAAGAGGATTATTCATATAATCTAGAAGAGGATATGCCTCAACCTACTTCACCTGCATCATTCACTACATCATCTGCACTGCAGGTGATAGTTCACTTAGTAAATCTCATAATAGGAGAGTATTTGGTTCAAAACATCACGTTTACACCAATAATTAAATTTTTGTAAGACATGGGGAGACCCTAAGTTCCCCCATTGCCTATTGGAATGGTGGTACCTCTTGAGATACCACCTAATCAAACCAATTTTATTTACGGGGGCTTTAACCAAGCCATGGACCATTCTCCTATCGATGATGATGATGATGAACCTTTCATAGGGAACATGTATTATCTATCAAACCTCAAGTTTACACTTAGGTATTTTGACCATTGCCATTGGCATGGTAATAGCTTGGGCTTATATGAACAGGGTTGCAAGACACCTTATCAGTCATAGTATCAATTACCCATCGATAAGTTTAGATTAGGATACTCTATCCATAGGTAGGATAAGTTACTAGCCATATCCTTAGAGCGCATAATTTTAGGTTTTGGGGAATATGTTTATTAGAATCCCTATGTATACCCCAACCCTTCACACCTATGGAGTGATGATCATCCAGTAACTATGGTTTCTATAGAACCTCCTTTGTGTTATCATGAGAACATCTCAATCGAGTCTAGCTCAGAAAATATTCTTGGAATTAACTAGATCAATATAGATGATGAATATGTGGATGGCATATCTAGGTCCTAGACACCTTCATCCCCTAAATAATCACATAGAAGCCATTGAGCCTGAAATACACCTTGCTAATGCAAATGATATTTATCATGGGGTATTCCCTTAACTGCCTATTCTAGCAAAGTTTCTTCCTCTAGAGGATCCAATTTTCCTATCTCCTCCTAAAGCGGATCCAAAATTCCCAATGCATCCTAGTCCAAATAGGAAAAATTTAGAGCAATAAGCAGTTGAGTACTACCCATGTGGTCATGGATATTACCATCCATCCATAAATATGATCTCCATTGATTTAACCATACCACTTTGTAACACATAAAACCCTTCAAAACCATTGCACCTCAACCTTGAGGCCATTGATTTTGATCGCACCACTTCACCCCCATTGCCTGAGGTTTCTTTCCTAATGAATAAATGTTACAACCATTCCATTTTACCCTAGGCTGCGCTCAAAGTGTTTATAATGTTGAGGTTGAACCCAACATGTTAGATCACCAAAACCCAATAAATGACATCCATTTGATCCCTACGTCTCACCAACTTAAGGAGGTATCTCATATGTCGATAACAGACACTTTCAGAGTGGATATCAGCTTAGATCCCAATCATCCTAATAAAACCTAGTTTGGAGAAAGCTTATCTCTAGAGGAACGAGCCATCCTCATACCTCTATTGATGGATAGACCTAATTTGTTTACCTGGACATATAAAGATATGTCAGGTCTGGATCTGAAATTGGTTACTCATAACATTTTTTTAGACCCTACCAAGAAACTGATCAAGCAAAAACTTAGGAAGATACATCCAACCGTCGCTCTGATGGTAAAATATGAATTGCAAAATCTATTGGGTGTAGAATTCATACAACCCATAGACTATCCAAAATGGGTATCAAACATGGTACCTATAGGAAAACCTAATGGGAGGATCCGTATTTTTATGGATTTAAAGGACCTTAACAAGGCAACACCAAAGGATGCTTTTATGTTGCCCAATATTGATGCTCTTGTAGACACTATAGCTGGTCATGAGATGTTATCTCTCATGGATGGTTTTTTTGGCCATAATCATATTTGGATCAAACCCAAGGACCAACATAAAATAGTCTTTACCACTCCATGGGGTACATTTTTCTACAAGGTTATGACATTTGGCCTCAAAATATTTGGTGCCATATACTAGCAGGTCATGACATATATTTTCCATGACTACATGCACATAATCTTGGAAGATTATATTTATGACTTGCTAACCAAGTCATCATTGCATGAAGATCATGCAGAGGTCCTGTGAAAGGTCATTGATCACTTGATAGAGCACAACATTAGGTTGAATCCCAAGAAATGTGTTTTCGGTGTTACATCAAGAAAACTCTTGGAATTTATCATTTCAAAATGAGGGATCAAAGTCAATCCAGCAAAAGTTAAAGCAATATTAGAAATGCTTCCCCTCACAAATATTAAGAAACTTAGAAGCCTACAAGGTAAAGTAGCATCCATAAAGCGCTTCATCGCGTAGATATCAGATAAATGCAACCCATGAATCGACTTCTACATAAGGGGGTCCCATTCAATTGGGATGAAGACTATCAGAAAGCTTTTGTTGATATCAAACAATGTCTGGCATCATCGCAAGTTTTAGCTACACCTAGACCATATGTACCTTTTTTGCTTTATATATTAACCATAGACTTTGCTCTGGGAACCATGTTATCCCAGAAGAACAAAGAAAACAAATAGTAGGTGATATATTACATTAGTCCAACCCTGGTTAGCTACGAGTTGAGATATGCATACATAGAAAAGCTATGTTTAGCAGTGGTTTTTGCAACTAAGAAGTTGTGCCACTATATTCTAAGTCATACTATGTATGTCATAGCTAAATAAAATCCTTTTTAGTATATGATGAACTAAACATATCATAATGCACGTACTACAAAGTGGATTGTGCTACTAACATAATTCGATCTGGAATTCATAATTCAAAAATCAATCAAAGGTCAGGTAATACAAGATCAGTCGACAAAGGCACCTATTCAGGACGATAGGCCTCTTGTCATAGAAATTTTTGATGATGTAATCATTACATTATCAAAGTCACCCAAATCTAAATAATTGGATAATAAAGTCGACATGACATTGTTCTTCGATGGTTCAAAATTTGAGCAAGGGGGTGGCATAGGGATCATGTTTTTTCATGCCATAAGGAGATCCAATGCCCTTGTCCTTTAAAATTAACTTCCTTTGCACCAAAAATAATGTTGAATATGAGGCCCTAATATTGGGTCTTCAAACAGCTCTCACCATGAATATTAAAAGCTAAATATCTTTGGTGACTCCTTGCTCATAGTTAACCAAGTCAAAGGAATATATCAATGTAGGTGTCCTATACTAAAAGCGTACAAGGAGCTTGTGGGCACTTATCTAACCTAGCTAGATTGGTATGACATCAAGGCAGTCCCTCATACATAAAATTGATTTACGAACACAATGGCATATTTGGGATCCTTAATCCCTTAGAATCCTTCCACTAATTTGACTACCATCTAGGTCAAGATGCTCTCATAATCCGCGATGTTGCATGAGGCTCAAAATAATCATGAATCAATTCACATGATTTAGATAGAACCAAACCATGAGTGGTTCTACAAAGCATGATACTTTCTAACAAAGGTATCTTGGGGGTCCTTGATCTCGTAGGATCCTTTAGAGAATGATAATACCATTCACCACAAGGTTGTGCCCTAATCTACATTTGTGCAAATTAAATCGCAACAAAAACAATTCGTTCAGTTAGTCAGTGCTATAGCTTATCGGGGTTGGATTGCCAAATTACGAGATTACCCAAATCTTAGTATTATCCCACAAGGATCATTGCATGCTACAAAATGAGAATTCAAACAAAATATGACCAGATATGTCTTGTTAGGAGACATTTTGTATCGATGGAGCTATGATGAAATCCTCCTTCATTGTCTCAAGATCCAAGAATTAGCTTGGGTGAATTCGTAAGATCACGACTGTACTTTTTGTGGCCATTTCAATGGAATCGCTATCATTAAATGTATCCTTAAAATGGGCTATTATTGGTCCATAATGGAGAAGGATTTTTGTGCATATGTTAGGAAGTGCATCAAATGTCAACATTATGCTAATATTATGCACCTGTCATCATAGGCCTTACAGTCGATTCAATCGGCTTGGCTATTTTGGATTTGATCTAAATGGTAATATCTCTCCTCCATCCTCGAGCCAACACACATTCATTATATCAACCACTAATTATTTTACCATGTGGGTGGAAGTAATCCCTTTAACCTCTATTATTGGAACCTATATTACATACTTCATACTCCATAATATCATATGCTATTTTGGGATCCCATCCAAAATTATTTCAAATTTTTAACTTCATTTAAGAACAAATATGTGTGGGCGTTAACATCCAAGTATAATATTCAGCACAACTATGCAACACCCTATTATCCATAAGCTAATGGGTAAGTAGAGGCCTTTAACAAAATAGTAGTTACCATACTAAATAAAATAGTTAAGTATAATCATAGGGATTGGCACCTTCAATTACCTCTAGATTTGTGGGCTTATCAAAAGAGCATACGGGAACCCACTAAGGCAACCCCATTTTTGGTAGTATATGGTGTTGAGGCCATTATGTCCTTGGAATTGGAAATTCCATTGTTGCACATCTCATTGAAAGAGTTCATCGATGACGACACTGCACAACAAGCTCACCTAGATCAATTGACCCTTCTTGATGAATGTCGAGTGAATGCTCTTGAGCATCTTCACATTTACCAAGATCATCTTAAATGAGCTTACAATAATAAATTCCATCTAAGAGACTTTAATATTGGGGATATTGTGCTAAAAGAGAACCAACAAAACTCAAACCTACCACCTCATCTATAAGATAAATTTATGACCAATTGGTTAGGTGCCTTCATTGAAACTGAGAATATAGGACCAGGTACTTATCAACCTATCATCGCTAGAAGGTTTTGAAGAGACTGAACCTCTCAAAATTCTTCATCTATGGGCATCTTATATATATCTCATAATACAATCAAAATTCCAAATTCAATAAAAATCATCAAAATCCAAAATCAGAAAACAATAAAATCCAAAAACAATTCAAAATATCAAAACACAAAATCATTTACATTTGCATTCCATCATATGCATCCATTAGTTGCATTGCATTAGGCCATTTCATTCACTATACCTACATTAGAATAAGTTGTGTTTACATTTTTACAAATGACACCATGTTGTATGCCAATGATGCATCCTCAAAATCATCATCATTCATATTTCTTGTGAGTAAATATGTTTTTCAACACAACTTATGAGTTGCTATCAGATGTATACTAAGTTTTTTTGGTCATTCAGACATCCCTAGTTATATTTTTAAATTTTATATAAAGCTATCTTGGCTTTCAAAGGTAAGGTCTAGTTTTGATAGTACCTTGCATATATCAAAATCCCATCACAACTTTAAACATTAACAATCCTAGTTTGAACAAGGAAGGATGACATTACAAAGTGGTATTGGTCACCTTAAGAAAAAGGTTTTCCTTGCTCATGTTATTATGAGCATGGTCTAAGATGTTTATCATTGAAAAATAACAAACTCCCCCTACCCAAATAATTCCCTCGCTTTTATGCAAAACAAGCAAAATTCCCAAAGCAAAGCAAAATAAATAGTGATTTTCATCACTAAGCAAATCCCTTGCTCCAAAATAAAATAAAATGTAAAATAAATAGTGATTATCATCACTAAGCATGAGCAAGTATCCTAAGCAATCAAAATAAATAAAGGGGGTAACAAGCTTGAATCCCTAGAATATTCAGTATTCAACCGCCATGGGGTGATATCCATTACAACAATGGGTTGAATGAAACTCACCTAGCAATGGAGTATCCTTATGTGTGACGATATGTCTATCACATTAGTGACCTTATTTTATTCAGACCAATGTCAACTTATGGATGAGCTAGCTTTAGGTGGCTTGCATTTCCTAGTAGTCTAGTATAACTGCATTCAAACCTAGGATCATGATGACCATAGGGTGATCCTCATTATAGCAATGGTTTGAATGAAATCTGCCTAGCAATGGGGTAGTATTTTGCCTCATCTAATATATTCACTTTGCACACATAGGGATAGTGAATATCTAGGTCTTCTTAACATGCTTGTATCTTTCACGAGTATCATGTAGTCATTATACAACTTTTGATTAATCAATTAGGGTGTTTGAGTCTCATGGAAAACCTTAAAAATTCCCTTATAGCAACAAATCATATCATAAAAAAATCACAATTTTCCTTATGAATTTTTGTTTATTAAGGGGTGTTTTTTCATAGAATAGGATAGATACCAGGTGGATATCAGCAATGATATTTAGATAACCACTGACTATTTTATGCATATCTTTTCATTTGTAGAAGCTTATAGATAAAGCCCATACATCTCACATCATCTCATATCACATATGGATGTTTAAATGATTAATTATTATGGTAAAAGTTACCATTTTCATTCATTATTTTCATATATTATGTGGTGTTTACCATTAGTTTATTAAACACATTAGTTTCATTCCTTATGTTTTAAGTGATTAAAGCATATAGGTTCATTTGCATTAGACCATCCACATGAAATTATTGCATTGCATTCACCATATTATATAAATGTAGATTAAATGCATAAACAATCAACACAAATATAAGCATTCATTTTTCATTCACCATTACATCCATATATGCATACATAGTAGTACATTTACTCATATAGATCACAACATCTAATCATACATCTATCATCTACCTATTGCATGTCATCATTACATCACATACATAGCACAAATACATCATCATAGGCATTACATATATTGATGCATCCATGAACATAAAATCAAAAATCATAATACATAATAAGCCATAAAGAAATATCACATATATATATATATATATGTGTGTGTGTGTGTGTGAATGTTAGAGTACAAAGAGGTGCAAAAAAATACCTGTAGGCTACAATTGTGTAGGTCCTTAGACCTTACACTAAAAATGATACAATAATCATAACATATCAAATGGGGCATGTACCCCCTAAGTCATCTCCACCCTCAGCTCCATTTCTATGAGGCTATCTGAAGCTAACACCTACCGATATCTTAGATTGCACACCTCACCTGTTATTGGTCTGCACTGATGACTATCCAAACTCACTCTACCTGCTTCGCTGAGAGCCCCCTACTAAATACTTCACTAGCATAGTCTCACCACATAGCCTAAGCTTAGTTTATAGAGAAATTATGTATGCTAAATCTATGGTGTGATGCATTGAATCATCTGTTATGATGTTTCATAGCCTCCTATCTTTGTATCCCCACCTGAGATTGTTGATCCCTGAGTGACTAGATTGAATGGTGTAACCTGAACTGTAGGAGTGGTCACTAACTATACCCTAAGATCATCTGCCTTGATGGTCTTGGCCACCATTTGGGTCCATAATGTATCTATTCGTATTATGACTGTCTTAACCTAAACTTGGAGAGTAGTCCTCTCCTCAACATAGCTATACCACTGCTATTGTCCTATATTGAGCTAACTCTAAGTCATAACAAGAGATGTATCTCTCTCTCACAATTGTTGTTGTAGACTCTATACCTATACCCATAGCTATGCTATCTCATCACTTGGGGAATCCCCCTCATCCTTCTCCTCATCTTGGGGCTCATTATCATGCTACCTACCCCTACTCACCCTTTTTTTTGTGATGCACTTGTCACTCATCCTCATCACCACCCTCCTTCACTACCAACGTACCACCACCTTGCCATAGCTAAGAGACCCACCAAGTATCGTGCTCCATAGTGGTCCCTAGGTCCTCTAAATGTGTCTCATCAATAGGAGGTTTTACCTCCTCTACCAAAGTTTTCATCTAAGGCGGCGCAAGCTATATCTTAGTATTCCTACGATGATCGATGATTGGTTCCTTTGGCACATATTGGGCTATGTTGAACTGCCTGGTGACTCAAGAGTACAGGAAGTACTCTCTCTCCTTCCTGTGGCACCCCATGAGCCATCTATTGTGCCTCACCCTGGCTAAGTACCCCCTACCTCAGGCTAATCATGATAGTCTAGGTAGGGCCTCCATACGATCTGACTAGGTTGTAGCCCCTCCAGTGATGCAATATAGTGTGCCAGTTCACCTACATGTGGACAGCTCTGGCTACTCTCTACTTCTCGTGGCCACTGTAATATTATACTGCATCCCACTTCCACTTGTCTCTACTATGTAATCTCGTACAACTCATCATAAAGTTGCACTAGCAGCATACTCTCCCATGCCATGATCACGGTCTACTATGGGTCACAATCCACTAGGTTATGTACCATGTGTAGGAGGTTCGAAGGGAACCTCACTCTTGATGAGTCTGGTAGTAGCACATTTGAGATGATGTGCATCAACACTACATGGCACCGTGAGTATATATGTGCACCATACCATCACTAGACTAAGGACTCGTCATGATCTATATCTACCAACACCTGCACCACCCTATCACCAAAAATATACTCCAACACTGCCTACTTATCCCCATAGGAGAAGTGATAGCTAACCCATTGAAAAGGATCCTAAATATATGGTAGACATCCTCTAACATCACCATCATCTCACCCATAGGGAGATGGAATGTGTTGGTCCTATTGTCCCATCAAAGAGCTAGGACCATAAGGTACGATTGGTTCAACATCACTATCAATAAGTGCACAACCTACTTAAGGCCAATCACCTTAAGCCACATCCAATCAACATCATCCAACAATGGCCATACATCCAAGAATAGGTCAGGCCCTCAAGACCTAAGTTATTAAAGTCTAGCATACATAAATACGTAATTCAAAGCACACAATCAATCATTCATCAAAAAAATCATCCAAAACTTCAAAAAAATCAAAAAATCATTCAAAACATTAAAAAAAATTCAAAAAATCACTCAAAACAATAAAATTTTGAAAAATTAATCAAAATTTCAAAAAATCAATCGAAGGTTGGCCATTGCTCATGGCATCGATGATCGCCATAGCCGCTCTCTTTGATGATGATCGCATTGCACTACGGTTGTCAAACCTCATGATGGTCCCAAAATTTACAAATGGTCATTGTTGGACCTTAAGACAGTCACAAAATAGCAATAAATGCACTAGCTTTCTCCATGCCATGAACTTCATATTGGACATTAAATCACATCTATCGGTCCATAATCATCAAAATTTGTAAAATTAATAAAAAATAAAATAAGCAAAATCTCAAATGCACCTCGTACCTAGTTATTTACCCTATACATTTGGTGGTTGCAACAACTTGCCCTCCATGCAATCTGGTAAGATGAGTAAATTACCATAAGGCCATTTGAACTAAATTATTCATTGATGAATTGAAATGTCTTCACTTTATTCCCCAATAAGGCCATAGCGATCGGATTGCTCTATAGGAATGAAGCATTTATTTCATTCTTCTATGAAAGTTCATTAAATCATCGAACGTAGTGATTCATCACCATATTTGAGTTGAATCACTATCATGTTGATTTCCTAAAAAGTTCATTTGTGGTTGGACTACTCCACGAGATAGAGATGTACAATTACTATTAATGGTTGAAATCATAGTTGTAATAGGACTTTACCTTAACAATGGTTATCATATTGCATTGTCTAAATCAGTCATCTTGGTCAAGCGAGTCATTGCTTTCATCACTTGCCATTTTCCTCATCGACTTGTCGCTTGAGGGGGTAGTCATAATCATAACATTCATAATCAAAATCAACAATTAAACACTTAATCATGCAAATTGTGTTCATCCATGAATCATTGCTAATAGCTATCATAAGCTTTCCCATTTGCAGGGACAAAAAGCAAAATATTGAACTAAACCTTTGTTGGTCTGAACCATGCGGTCCTTGTAGCGATACACTGCTACTCGTATGCTTTTAGAATTCACCAAAGTTTAATCAATTTAAGCTACCATTCTATTGGAGATAATGATTCATAAATGCGTGCTCTTTCCACGATTGGGGCATCTAAATTTGACTAGATCAATGAACATCAATCAACCTGCAATGTGGTGTTAGATTGTTTGTTTTTGCTCAGTGTTATTTTTTTCCACAACGCATCCCAAAAAGGGGCATCGATAGACACCTAAAACATGTCATGTTGAGGAGGTTACTCATGTGGACACCTTTTCAGGCCATATGACTCATCTTGGACCTTTCTAAAACCTAATAGTGGTTCTAACCACTCAAACAGGGGCAAACAGTTCTTTGCAGCCTACACCGTTGTACCCTCTAGCGATGGCCTCGTGGTCGCTAATGACGATGATGACCATAGAGTCGATCATTCTCATCGAAGATGACCTCATTTGTAACAAAATTTGGCTACCCAAGATGAGTAAACTCAGTTATAGTATAACTAATTTGCAATGGTTTTGGATCGAGAAGCTTCTAGAAATGTCGTCTAACTACCTTGAGCCCAATCGAATCTTGATTCTTGGCTTGTTGAGCAAGCTAGGATCCCAATTTGGGAAGTCTATTTAAGGTTCCCAAAAATAAGAGAAAATAGAGATAATTGATCATCCATAGACCACAACGAAGTGCTGCCCTTTTATGAATAGAGAGTGCAATCTCTCATAAGCATCACGATGCTGTCGCATTTGCATCATGAAGCTGGTATAGGACCGCACACAACACACAGCAAGAATGCAGAATTAACAATGCACAGACGAAATTTCAGCAAGTTTCATTAAAACAGAGGTCTCTCCTCCAATACACAGCTATGCAAAAACCAAAAAATCAATCCCTCGCCAAAAGGTCTTTTTCTTTTTTTAATACAATGCATGCGCCTCTTCTCCTCGGCCGCCACCTCCTTTTCATTACGCAAAGTGCGGGTCCTTTTCATCCCCCAGGCCCGACTCTCTTTGGACCATCATTACTTGAATGCGAGACTCCCCATACCGCCCGCACGAATGCTCTGTCCCGCCTGCATGATGCCGCTAGGTGCATCAAAACATCATAGCCCGTAGTGGCGGTATGCCCCGCAGCCGCTCGTCGATCCACTCGCCAAGTCAATCATTCATAAGAATGCGCCATGGTCGTTTGCAGCTGATGCCACGTGTCCCGTTGCCATGCTTCCTGTAACCGCTTCATACTCTCGAGCCACCCGTAACTTCACGCCACGTGTCCCTCTCGCACCGGTCCCCGCAGCCACCGGCCGGTCAATGTCGTGAGCGTCCCGTCGCGATATCGCGACGTATTTGCCCCAAGACTTTCTCTCTCCTCTTTGGTCGCGATATCACGACGTTTTGACGTTGGGCTTCTCTCTCCTCCTTGGGACCGCGATTCCGCTACACGTCGCGATATCGCGACGTCTAGGCCTTTCTTACTCGCCTTCCTCCCTTGGGCCGCGAAACCGCGACATGTCACGATTTCGTGACATCTTTGCATTGTGGAACCTTGCCCTCAGATATGTCACGATTTCGCGACATCTTTTCATTCCGTACGTCCTTGGATCGGAAGTGTCACGATTTCGTGACATCTTTGCATTGTGGAACCTTACCTCCGGATATGTCGCGATTTCGTGACATCTTTGAGCTCCTTCGAAGGTGTTGCGATGTCTTTATGCTTCCAAGTCTTGCCTCCCTATGTCACGATTTCCGACGTCTTTTAAACTTTATCTTTGAAGGTGTCACGATTTCGGACGTCCTTAGCTTGCCTTTGAAGGTGTCACGATTTCGCGACCATTCTTGTGCCTTAGAACCTTTTGTCAAAGATGTCCCTGTGCCTTCAAATCCTGCTTCCGGAAGTGTCACGATTTCGCGACCACTGTGCGTCCAGACCACGTTGCAACAGAAATGTCATGATTTCACGATAGTTTGGCGTCCCGACCGTGCGTCTTCAGAAATGTCACGATTTCATGACCTTTGGCGTCCCGATCGCGTGCTTTAGAAATGTCATGATTTCGCGACAGTTTGCGTCCCGACCGTGCGTCTTCGGAAATGTCACGATTTCGTGATAGTTTGGCGTCCCGACCGTGCTTTTCAAAAATACGTCGCGATATCACGATGGTTTGCCCGCTGGAGCCCTTCTTCAAAAAGCGTCGCGATATCGCGACAGTTTTAGTACTTAATAAAAAAAATACATTTTGGGTGACGCAAGATTGCCGACTTTGCCTCCGGATGCTCCTCGCATCGTACACCCGTGGTGGGTTTGAGAAGTGACCTCACTTCGATTTGACCGAGGTAGACCCAAACGATCAACCTCCGCCTTGGATAGCCAAGTCGCATCTTCTATGGGTCGGCCCTTCCATTTGATTAAATACTCGTAATAACTCCTGTTCCGAGTACTCCGGCCCTCACGCATATCCGTAACTTCTTCTATCTCGTCCACAACTGGGATGGTTGCTGGAATGCTCCATAACTCGGGATTGGGTATCTCACTGCTTTCTCCTTCATGATACTCAACCAAATCTGAGATGTTAAACACGGGGGAGATGTTAAGTTCACTTGGTAACTCCACCTCGTAGGCATTACCCGAATCCCGTTTGCCAATGATTTTGCATGGCCCAAATTTCTTCATTTTGAGTTTGTTGTATGTCTTGGCAGGGAACCGTTCCTTCCGCAGATGGACCATGATAGAATCTCCTACTTGGAACTCCTTAGCTCTGCGTTTTTGATCCGCCCTCGCCTTATATTGAGCATTCATCTTGGCAATGTGTCTTGTCACTTCCTCATGCACTCCTTTCAAGTGTTCGGCAAAGTCTTCTGCCTCAGCATCGCATTTCTCCCTTGTCTCCAACCTTCTTAACTCGAAGCGTTTCGTGGGCCGCTCCCATAGATAATCTGGAATGGTGACTTGTTGGTACTCCGATTGACCGAGCTGTTATACGCAAACTCAGCTTGTGGCAGAATTAGATCCCATCCCTTGGGCTTGTCCCCTACCAAGCATCGCAGTAGGTTGCCCAAACTCTGATTAACCACCTCTCGTTTGGCCATCTGTTTGCGGGTGGTAAGCGTAACTGAACTTTAACTCCGTCCTCAGCTTCTTCCACATGGTCTTCCAAAAATAACCTACAAACTTGGTATCCCTTGTCTGACACAATGCTTCTTGGTAGCCCATGAAGGCGTATCACTTCCTTAAAGAACAGACCAGCTACATGGACCGCATCGCTAGTCTTCTGGCACGGGATAAAATGTGCCATTTTCAAAAATCAGTCCACTACCACAAATATGGAATCGTGCCCCCTCTCGCGTCCCGGGTAAACCGAGCACAAAATCCATACTAATATCTTCCCACGGCCGCTCGGGTATAGGTAGTGGTTGATACAAACCAGTAGGCCGCCTCACGCCCTTTGCCATCCGGCAAATCCCGCAACTCGCACAAACTTTGCCACATCCCGCCGCAATTGTGGCAGTAATAGTTTTCACTAACCAATGAGATGGTCTTGTCACGGCCAAAGTGTCCAGCTAAACCCCCACTGTGCTTTTCTTTAATGAGGTTCTCTCTCATTGAGCTCCTCGGAATGCACAATTGATTCCCCTTAAACAACATTTCATCTTGAATCAGGTAATCTAACCATCTAGTCCTGTCCAACGCAACAGGCACAATGTAGGCTTTCCAAGCTTCTACGAAATCGGGGTCTACAGGGTATAAGTTCTTGAGCTCAGCAAACCCTACAACCTCCACTCTCATTTCTGTCATCGAAAATTGCCTCCTACTCAATGCATCCGCCACCCTATTGGATCTTCCACTTCGATGCTTCAAAGACAAAGGTATAGCTCGCAGAACTCTACCCATTTCAGGTGTCTCTCGATTCAATTTTCCCCGATCGTTAATAAACCGCAGCGCTTGATGGTCGGTATAGAGAACAAACTCTTTCGGCAATAGATAGTGCCTCCATTTCTTGAGTGCTTGAACTATGGCGTAAAACTCTTGATCATATACCGAATATTTTCTCCCGGCATCATTGAGCTTCTCGCTGAAATAAGCTACAGTCCTACCTTCTTGGCTCAAGACGGCTCCTATCGCACTGCCACTCGCATCGCAGTCTACCTGAAACACCTTATTGAAATCTGGAAGTGCTAAAATGGGTTGCTCAGTGACCTTCTTCTTCAGCATAGCAAAGCTTTTATTGGCTCCAACTGTCCACTGGAATTCCTTCTTGTTTCCCTTCATTGTCTCAGTAAGAGATGCACAAATACTGCTGAAGTTTCTAATAAATTTTCTGTAGAAACTGGCCAGACCATGAAATGATCTAACCTCGGTCACACTCCTTGGGACAGGCCATTCGAGGATAGCCTTCACCTTTTCGGGGTCCATCTTGAGACCATTTGCTGATATGACAAATCCCAGGTATACCAGCTCCTTCTTCACAAAGTTGCACTTCTTCGTATTGATCAATAACCGCTTCCTCCCGCAGTTTCTCAAGAACCTTCCCCGATGTGCATCAGTGCTCCTCTAAGGTTCTCGCTAAAAATCAGTATATCATCCAAGTAAACAATAACAAATTTGCCCATAAATTCCTTCGTAACTTCATTCATTAACCTCATAAAGGTACTAGGTGCATTGGTTAATCCAAATGGCATAACCAACCACTCATACAGCCCTTCTCTGGTTTTGAAAGTTGTCTTCCATTCATCCCCTTCTCTAATGCGGATCTGATGGTATCCACTTTTCAAATCAATTTTTGTGAAGTACTCACCTCCACTCAAGCAGTCCATGATATCATCCATTCTCGGTAGAGGAAACCTGTATTTAATGGTGATCTTGTTGATTGCCCGAGAGTCGGTGCACATGCGCCATTCTCCATCCTTCTTGGGTGCTAATACCGCCGGTACAAACACAAGGACTAAGACTCTCCCTTATCAGGCCTTTCTTCAACAGATCTTGAACTTGCCGATTTAATTCTTCAGTTTCCACCGGTGTCATTCGATGTGCAGCCTTGTTTGGCAAGCTCGATCCAGGCACCAAGTCGATGTGATGACTGATCCTCCTAACAGGTGGTAAACCTTCGAGAACATTGTCGTAAATGATATCGTGGAATTCTTCTAACAATCCCATGACTTCCATTGGAATATCCTTGCATCCTTCTTCCCTAACTCAGGGATTATAGCATAACACACATGATCCGGCTTCAGTGCCTTCCAAGAATCTTCTCGCCATCAACTAGACAGACTCGTGCACTGCTGCATACTTTCTCATCCGCCTCTTTCGTGGGTTTTAACTTATGGCGAACTCCATTCTTTGACAGAGAATATGTGTTGGCTCGACCATCATGAACAACACTTCGGTCAAACTGCCAAGGTCTCCCAAGAAGCAAGTGACATGCATCCATAGGTAAGATGTCACATAAAACCTCATCTCGGTAAGTTCCAATATTGAACTTCACCGTACATTGCTCGCTTACTAGTGCCCGATGGTCCTTTTGCAGCCATGCAATCCGATAAGGGTGCGGGTGTTTTCTCCTTTCCAACCGCAGCTTGGAAACCATTTCCTCGAAAACCAAATTGTCAGTGCTTCCATTATCAATGATGATATTACAGACCTTGCCTGCGCACTTGCATCTTGTTCGAAACAAGCTGTTCCTTTGGTCTGCCTTTTCTTCTTCATTCAAGCAAGACTCTTCTGATAATCATGGTTTCCCCTCTTTCTGCTTCCTCTGAATGCTCAGACTCTACACCTTCGTCTCGCTATAGCAGCTCGGGCCCGACCCTCGTGTCTTCGATTTGGCCTCTCTTGATGCCGTGGGCGCTTGTATGCCCCGTGTCCTTCTTCACCGCAGCTTGAAGCGAGTTCCTCTAAAAACACCTCTTCCAAACCCTCGCCCAAACCTACCTCTTCCTCTTGGGTAGTTGTTGCTCTGATTGCGTGGGCGTCGGTCATCCTCTTCTCTCACCTCTTTCTGTTTCTGGCTGCTACTAGCTTCCGCAGCTTTTCCAAAATCTTTGTATCTTCCACCACTGCCTCTTCCACCAGCTCTTCCACCCCTATCCTTCCCTCTCTCGCTTACCATCAAACCTTCTATTTAGTTTCTCTTCCACTTTTAATGCAAACCGATATGCATCCTCCACCGTGCTCATTCTAACCAGCCCCAGCTCTTCTTGAATGCTGGTTCGCAATCCATTTATGTAACGTGCGACCTTCTCTTTGTTCGCCTCCGAATGGCCGGTTCTGATTGAAATCTAGTAGAACTCCTCTGTATATTCCTTGACAGACTTACTAGCCTGTCGAAGACTCTACATTTTCTTCAATAAATCCATCTCATAATCTGCAGGGATGAACCGCCTCTTTAGTTTCTCTACCATCCTATCCCATCCGGTGATCCTTTCCTTTCCCCTCCTGTTTCTTTCTAACCGCACTCCTTTCCACCCGATGCTAGCATGCCCCTTCAGCTTGGTTTTTGCGAATTTGATCCGATTTGGATCTCGCGATCTCTTCGTATTCGAAGTACTCCTCCATGTCGTTGATCCAGCCTATTAATTCCTCGGGGCTGAGGTTTCCAGCAGTAAGTCGAGACGTCAAATTTTGGCTTCTTCCCAATCTGGGAGATAGCCCCGTACAGCCTAGCCTCCGCCGGCTCCAAAGCCTCTTCATCCTTAGATGGAACTTCTTCTTCCCACACTTCATCTTCGCTGGGTTCTTCCCTTCTCGGCTCGACTCCTCTTCTAATTTCCTCTTGTAGAGCCTCAACTTGCCTCTCGCAGGGCTCTCAAATCGACCTCCTCCCTTCTTGCTCGTCTGTGCCTTATACCACCACGGTCTCTTCACGGAGGCATCTTGCTTCTTCTTCACAACCCCACAACCACGGTCCTGGCGCAAACTGCCTCTCTGTTCGGCGATCGGTTTGCACTCTCAGAACCAACCTGCTCTGATACCACTTGGTATAGGACCGCACACAACACACAGCAAGAATGCAGAATTAACCATGCACAGACGAAATTTCAGCAAGTTTCATTAAAACAGAGGTCTCTCCTCCAATACATATGCAAAAACCAAAAAATCAATCCGCCAAAAGGTCTTTTTCTTTTTTTAATACAATGCATGCGCCTCTTCTCCTCGGCCGCCACCTCCTTCTTTTCATTACGCAAAGTGCGGGTCCTTTTCATCCCCGTGCCCGACTCTCTTTGGACCATCATTACTTGAATGCGAGACTCCCCATACCGCCCGCACGAATGCTCGTCCCGCCCGCATGATGCCGCTAGGTGCATCAAAACATCATAGCCTCGTAGTGGCGGTATGCCCTGCAGCCGCTCGTCGATCCACCGCCAAGTCAATCATTCATAAGAATGCGCCATGGTCATTTGCGCTGATGCCACGTGTCCTGTTGCCATGCTTCCTGTAACCGCTTCATACTCTCGAGCCACCCGTAACTTCACGCCACGTGTCCCTCTCGCACCGGTCCCCGCATTGCCGGCTGGTCAATGTCGTGAGCGTCCCGTCGCGATATCGCGACGTATTTGCCCCAAGACTTTCTCTCTCCTCTTTGGTCGCGATATCGCGACGTTTTGACGTTAGGCTTCTCTCTCCTCCTTGGGACCGCGATTCCGCTACACGTCGCGATATCGCGATGTCTAGGCCTTTCTTACTCGCCTTCCTCCCTTGGGCCGCGAAACCGTGACATGTCACGATTTCGTGACATCTTTGCATTGTGGAACCTTGCCCCTGGATATGTCACGATTTCGCGACATCTTTTCATTCCGTACGTCCTTGGATCGGAAGTGTCACGATTTCACGACATCTTTGCATTGTGGAACCTTACCTCCGGATATGTCACGATTTCGTGACATCTTTGAGCTCTGCCTTCGAAGGTGTTGCGATGTCTTTATGCTTCCAAGTCTTGCCTCCCATAAGTGTCACGATTTCGCGACGTCTTTTAAACTTTATCTTTGAAGGTGTCACGATTTCGCGACGTCCTTTAAGCTTGCCTTTGAAGGTGTCGCGATTTCGTGACCATTCTTGTGCCTTAGAACCTTTTTGTCAAAGATGTCCCTGTGCCTTCAAATCCTGCTTCGAAAGTGTCACGATTTCGCGACCACCGTGCGTCCAGACCACGTTGCAACATAAATGTCACGATTTCGTGACGCTTGGCGTCCCGACCGTGCGTCTTCGAAATGTCACGATTTCGCGATCGTTTGGCGTCCCGATCGCTGCTTTAGAAATGTCACGATTTCGCGACAGTTTGGCGTCCCGACCGTGCGTCTTCAGAAATGTCACGATTTCGCGATAGTTTGGCGTCCCGACCGTGCTTTTCAAAAATACGTCGCGATATCGCGACGGTTTGGCCCGCTGGTGCCCTTCTTCAAAAAGCGTCGCGATATCGCGACAGTTTTAGTACTTAAGAAAAAAATACATTTTGGGTGACGCAAGATTGCCAGCTTTGCCTCTGGATGCTCCTGCATCAGAAGCTCACATCAACAACCATGGAGTATAATCAAACTTGAGGGACCAATTAAATTGCTATTCATCGTCAATTCATCATCGATTCTGAGCTAATTCTATGATCGAACTATATTTCCAGACACAACGACACTTGAACATCAATTTGGAATCCAAATTAACTATTGCCACTCATCGAGCTTAGAGAAAAAAGTCTATGTTTGGTAGTCATTGTTTTCAACAACTACCTATAGGCATCACCATCGAAGAAGACCAGCAGAGCTAGCCATTATGATTGAGGACGGTCTTGTGGTGACATTTAGTTTACCTATATTTTCTAGTTTCTTTAGTCTTAGATGCTTTTCATTTGATTTCTAACATAGATTAGCAGTATCTTTTTTAGTATTTTACGTATTCTTTTACTATTTTTCATGCATTTATGTTGGAAATATTGAGCATATTGAGTTGTCATTGATGTCAAAGGGTACATGAGGTAAGAATAGTTTGATGTGATAGTCAAGGCACAAATATTCCACTTTGGTTTGACACAAGGTATATGGATAAAATTTAAGGCAAAAATGTTATGAAGAAGGTCAAAAGGTTTGAGAGGTACTTGGAACAAGTGGTTTGGGACAAAGGAGTTAAAAGGTAGACCAAGGCTTAAAATATTTCTATGAGGACCAAAAGGACCACTCCTACAGTTTTAAAATATTGCTCAGGTTCTCCAAAACCCTAGCTACAAGAAATGGTGGTGTCCTCAATTGCATCTCTACTTCCAACAAGTGTGAGTGGGCTTCCGTGTATCCGATGTCAGGCCACTCCATTTTAATAAGTTTTCCAATACTTTTGATATACTATCTAATCTACACACAGAGAAACACCAGAGAGTTAATAATAATAATGAGGGCTCCACTGTGTGAGCCCTCAAAAATCACAACTAAAATCCTAGATATAGCAGTATGAAAAGCAAACAGAATTAAACAGTATGCAATAACCAAATGAAATAGATTTACCTTGTTCTTTACTTGTTTTTTGTTTATGGTTGGATTTATTGCAGGTTGATGATGAAGGTGTGCCCTAGCATTGCTCGAAGGCTAGGGGTGTTTAGAAGGCTTACGTAAAATGCTCACAAGTGCCTAGAAATTACAGGAAACGCTCATGGGCACTCGGGACTGGTAGGGAGGTGCCCGAAGGCACTAAAAGATAATAGAAAGTACCCTGAGGCGTTTGACATATGAGGGAAGATTTCACAAAAATAGATTTGGTGAGGGGAAATGAATGGTGACAGTTGCAAGGGTTGCGAAAAGTGTAGATGGAAGTAGAATTACCCAGATATTCCAAGGAAAGATGAATCTCAAGGGATCTTAGGCAACAAACACTGGAAATTTGAGCACTTAGGGAATCCAGAAACTCAAGGGCTGAGCCATCAAAATAGCTCCTATTTATAATCCAACCTAAGGCATGCTAGGGTTTCAACGACACTAATCGTGTGGCTGATATTAAAGCATATCTAAAGGTAGATATTAAATTTAGGGTGTGGCATTGATTAAGGGAAATGGACAGATGAAATTAAATGAAATAGGATGACTAGGATTAATTAATTTATATAAATATATATTTATTAGATATATATAATATAATATATAAAATATTACTATTTAAATATATATAAATAATAGGTGAAAATGGCATGAAAGCTAGGATGGAGGGAAAGTGACTATGTTTTGGTGGTGGAAATGGCAAGAAAGCTTGGGTGGAGGACAAGTGGCTAGATTTTGGTGTCTACAAATGCCACTTTTGGGACCATGTTGTGTAAAACATAATATAGTGCAAAAATACAAGATATATGATCAGGTTAGGTATAGAAGCAACTTCTCTCTCTTATTGAAATGTGAAGACGAAATCAAAGTCAAAAGAATAAATAATTTGTAGTTATTATGTAGATTACCCCCTCAATTGGCAAATGAGGTTGCAGATGAATCTCATGAGCCAATTGAAGAATTTGTGCAAATGGAATATGTATTATATGAATGATGTAAAATATGATACCTTTTGAGTGGTGTTTTCACCCAGTTGTGAAAGCACACTCTCCGGTAGGATCTGAGTCCCAAAATCCTCTGCTTGCAAAGAAAATAACTTTCTCCAAGGTTCCTATTATGTTTAAATGATGTTGTTCAAATGAAATGCCGGGGAATGTCTTAGGGTTTGCAAGTGGATGTTAACAAGGGGCACCGATGGTTTATTTAATTTGAATTTCTAGTGGACTCAAAGTGAACAAACCTATTCTAATCTTCGATTCGATGGATTTTTAGTTGCTTATTCAAATACGATAATTAAACGGCATGAAATAAAGTAAGGGTTTGAAAAATAAAACAAAGTAAATGGAAATAAAACTAACTACAGTCAGAATGTTGTCATCAACTCGATGAAACCAAAGATATTGAGGTTTTATGCATGCAACCTAACCTAATGAACTTGCAAATTCGCACAATCCAAATAAATTAGGTGCTGGTTTCTAGGGTTTCTATCTGTAATTCCAGATTTAGGCATTCGCATGAAGCAACCAAGCACACTTGCATTAAACTTCACCTAAAAGCCTTAGAAATCTGGAATGAATGATAAAACATTAAATCATGCATGCACAAAATGACTCCTTCTTTCTCATCAATGAGATGCCAATACTCTGTATTTTCGTATTAAATGATGTATCAATTACATTTACAGATTGTTCCAGACATAAATGTTCGAGAAAAAAAAGAAGGAAATTGCCCAAGTGCGAGCCCAGAATGGCATAAAGCCTTTGTCTCTGCAACTCTGCAAGCAGCAATTTCCAACCCCCTTTCTTTCAATATGTGCTTTTGATTTTATACTAACTGAAATGGCTCTTCGATTCCCTTTGTCGCTTCGTTTCACCTTCCTGCAAGTGACCTTTCAAATTCCCACTTTTTCCTTACTTTCAATTCATGTTGGATGCCCAAACGTGCGAAATATTCCATTGCATGTAACGTTCCTGCAATTTCGACACCTGTACGCCACGTGTCCTGCATTTTCTGCGCCTTCTGTAATGTTTTCCTGTGCAAATCATGACAAAAACTGCAAGCGGCCTGTTCACCTTCTTAGCCGCGAAAACGCGACATGTCGCGAAATCGCGACATGTCACGATATCGCGACGCCTTCCTCGCCCGTGCGCCCTCGGCAGCTACTTGTAGCGATATCGCTATCGCTTCTATTCTGAGCCTTCCTTCCACAAACTGTAGCGAAATCGCTACCATTTTCTATTTTGAGCCTTCCTTCCACAAACTGTAGCGAAATCGCTACCACTTTTGCCTTCGGACCTTCTTGCCGCAAATTGTCGCGATATCGCTACCGCTTTTGCCTTCGGACCTTTATGTCGCTTTCTATCGCGATATCGCGACGTTTTTCACCTTCGGGCTCTCTCATCGCAAACTGTCGCGATATCGCTACCGCTTTTGCCTTCGGACCTTTATGTCGCTTTTTGTCGCGATATCGCGACGTTTTTCACCTTCGGGCTCTCTCGCCGCAAACTGTCGCGATATCGCTACCGCTTCCCCTTCGGACCTCTTTGGCAACTTTACGTCGTGAAATCGTGACCATTATCACTCTCTTGCCTTCTTTCAACAAACTGTCGTGATATCGCTACCGCTTCCCCTTCGGACCTCTTCGGCAACTTTACGTCATGAAATCGTGACCATTTCTTCGTCCGTACACTTTAGCTGCAATCGATCGCAAAATCGCGACGCCTTTTCGCTTCGAGTCCCTTCGTTGTTTCCTGTCGCGATATCGCGACGTTTTTCCACTTCCGTACACTTTGCCAAAACACGTCGCGAAATCGTGACACTTTTCATCATCCGTACGCTTCGGAAAAACACGTCGCGAAATCGTGACCATTTTCATTCTTTTCCAGCGGCATGTCGCGATTTCGCGACACCTTCTCTTTTCTTCTCAGCGGCATGTTGCGATTTCGTGACACCTTTTCTTTTCTTCTCAGCGACATGTCATGATTTCGCTACACCCTTTCACTCTTTTCCAGCGATATGTCACGATTTCGCGACAACTTTCAATTTTTCTTTTCTTTCTCCTTTTCGGCAGCGATGGAGCTACATGTCGCGATTTCACGACACTTTCCTGTTTTCGGCAGCGATGGCGCGACAAGTCGCGATTTCGCGACATGTCGTGATTTCACATCTGTGCGGATGGCGACAAGTGGCGATTTCGCGACATGTCGCGATTTCGCGACACTTTCAACACTTATGCATTTTTTCTCTTTTCTTCAATTTTAGCATCTGGGTCACCGAGATTCTTCTCTGCAAGCCTTCCAAAAGGTGGGTCCCCAATTTTGGGGTGTGTTGTGGATCAACCACAACAAATGGCGACTCTGCTGTCAAATGCTCTTGAGCATTTTAGTAAGAACCCAACCTGAAACATATCACAAACTCGCAAACATATGTTAGCACATAAGCAATATAACAAATGCCCAAAGATCAGAAGTACATGAATCATCAGAATCATCAAGTATTAGCTCAGTGTGTGCAATGAATTTCTTTTCCTATCATTTGACATTGATCCACACTTCATTATCAGTTTTGCATGAATGCATATGTGGGATGGTGAATGATTTGTGTACCCTAATGAATGTCTCTGGGAGATTTTTTTTTTGCTTTTGTAAAAGGCATAGTCATTCTTCTATTATCAGGTACAAGCCTTCAAGATTGCCAAACCCTCTTAAGATCCACTAATTCATTACCTTATTATATCCCAAAGTTGGTTATGAGTCCCTACTATCCGGAATCCATGTGCAAGTGAATGTGAAATCAGAACTTTGGGGAATCAGACTCTCAACCAACCGAGATGAGAGTTTAACCCTATCCTTACTATTCTGATTTAGAGTTCATTACCTCACTTTAAGCAAAATAATTAAACCAATTATGTAAGAAATGGTCATGCTAGTCTAACCCTCTGGACAATCAGTGGTCTTGTTTTTAGGCAAGACATGATGCCATGCATGGGCACATCTAACCCCACAATCCAAAACTTATCTTCATTTCTTTGGACCTTGGGGATGACTACCCATCCTTTGCAGAGGACAAGTAGTACAATCCTTACAATCCAATATAAAGATGAGATGGGAAAAGTTTATTTATTTTTTACTTCTTGGACCTTGGGGATGACTACCCATCCTTTGTAGGGACACGTAGTATGATCCTTACAATCCAAACTTTAGGTGTAAATAGAAAATATTAATTTTGTTGCTTAGACCTTGGGGATGACTACTCATCCTTTGCGAGAGGACAAGTAGTACGATCCTTACAATCCAAGACTGATTATGAAATGAGACATAAGAGCTTTGGGGAATCAGATTCTCAACCTAAGTGAGATGAGAATTTATACCCTATCCTTACTACTCCATGTGGGTCAAATCAAAGCTTTGGGGAATTGGATCCTCAACCTAAGTTTGATGAGGATTTAACCCTATCCTTACTACTCGGATTTTAGGCTTTAAGCTCTATGGAAGTGGTCAAAACCACTGTTTTAAGGATCATGTTGCATAATAGGATAGACATGAAAAACTTCTTTCGCCCAACCTTTTCCTCCAAGTTAGGTTTTGATCATTTTGCTCAAGATCCTTTTTAATATATGAGACGTGCTTGGTTCTAGATATCTCAAAACTCAGTTTCCAACCTTAGGATTTACTTACATATATGTTATAACACAACCCTAAGAGGATTTGACATACTTTAATGGCTTGTACCTAAGATGCATATGTAACTAAGATGAGATGTATGTAAGGTGAGATGGAACATGAATGCATTATTTCTTGAATTGCAAATGAAATGATTTGTCATGCAAAACTGACTCTTTCATGTATCACAAAATCAAACAATATAACTTAAAATGTTTTATGTTACTTGTGGAGCTTTTACAAGATAATTCCAATATTTCATATTCTCCTAACCTTAAGCATAAGTTGACACCTCAATTTTTTATTTATATATATATATATATATATATATATATATATATATATATATATATATATATATATTTTTTTTTTTTTTTCAAAACAAAACATGTCAATTGAAATCAAATCCAGAATCAAAATCCTAACTAGACTAACAATCCTAAACAATAAAAACAAAATCTGAAAATCCCCACCAAAACCAAAAGAATAATATCAAAATCTCACAACCTAAGGGCTAAAATAATGCTTTAAAATCTGCCCATTAACCGGTAGCATGAAATCTCTCCCTTCTAAGGTTTTTAGCTTGAAGGTATTCTTCCCAAGAATCTCTGAAATCTGATATGGGCCTAACCAAAGACAATCAAACTTTTGATGATTCCCTTTTTCCTCATGTCTTTTGTCCCATAGTAATACCAAATCTGAAATTCTGAATGATTTAACTTTGGCCCTTCTGTCAAACCATCTCTTGATAACTTCCTGGTGTTTATTCATGTGATTCATGGCCTCTTCTCTCTTTTCATCAAGGTGCAACAACTGGCTCAACCTGGCTTCAACTTGATCATCTGTCCCCAAGTACTCTTGTATGAAATGTAAGGTCTGCAACTTCAAATTTGCTTGAAATATCGGGTCTTGCCCATAGACCAAATGATAGGGAGTATTCCCTATGGACTCTTTCACTCTGGTCCTATCTACCCAAAGGGCAAACTTTAGTTGGTTGTGCCAGTCCCGAGGGTTCTTTTCCAACAACTTCTTAATAGTATTCAACAAATTCTTATTTGAAGACTCGGCCAACCCATTTCCTTGAGGATAGTAATTGGATGCAAACTTTAAGCTCACTTTGTTATCATATGCCCAATCTGCAAATTGTGTAGAAATAAAAGCTTTACCATTGTCACTGACAATAGAGTCGGGCATTCCAAATCTTGTTATAATTTGATCCTCAAGAAATTTAATCACAACATCTCGTGGTGGCATGTTTAGTAGGAATCACTTCTGTCCACCTTGTACGATAGTCCGTAGTTGTCAAAATGAATTTATGAGAATCAGAAGAATTTGGGTTAATAACCCCGATGAAATCTAGTCCCCACTTGTGCAAATGGTCTCATTTCAACTACTAGGTTGCAACGGCATGGCTGCATTTCTCTCTCTATTTGCAGCCACTTGACAGATATGACAAGATCGTACATGGGTATGCGCATCCTTGAAAATATGTGGCCAGTAGTATCCTGCTCTCAGGATTTGATGTGTTGTAGCATTGGCTGCACCATGACCAGTTCCATGTTTCCCGTGAAATTCCTGCAACACCATGGCAGCTTCTTCTTTGTTCAAGCACCTCAGGTAGATACCTTCATGATTCTTCCTGTAAAGCACACCAGATTTTATCAGATAATTGATAGACTTAAGCCTTAAGGCTCTTCTCTGTGTTGAATTCAGATTAGAAGGACACTTACCGATCAATAAAAATTGCACAATATCAACATACCGAGTCATCCTTAGCCATGTATTATGTATTTGAGCATTGACCTATTATTTGCGGATTATTTTCTGCGATCGCCTTCGCCAGTCCCTGTCCTCGAACTAGTTTCATTGGTTGGATTTCGAGATCAAATTCTTGGATGGTTGAAATCCATTTTCCTCTCTTCTCACCTAGTTCATTATGTAAAAACATGGTCTTGACAATGAGAATCGGGCACGATGGCAATAACTCTGCTATGTACGATGTAGTGCCTAAATTTTTTCACAGTTTTGAAAAGTGCGTACATTTGCTTATCAAGGATTGAATACCTTAATTGAGCATCTTTCAGGGGGGCACTTAAAAACGCTATGGGTTTTTCGGCACTATCCTCGCCTTTTTGGGTTAATACACTCGCAAAGGAGTGTTCTGATGCAAAAGCATAAATATAAAAAGGCTTGGAGTAGTATGGGCTTATAAGGACAGGGGCTCTGGAAATGGCATCTTTGATGTTCTGGAAGGCCGCTCTGCTTTCCTCGTTCCATTTTACATCCACATCTTTCTTTAGCATCTTGTTCAGAGGCTTGGCTATCTCAGCAAAGCTAGAGATAAACTTCCTCACAAAATTAACCTGCCCAAAGAAAGATCTCAATTCTTTCTTACTACTCGGGAGAGGTAGGTTTTGGATGGCTTGTATCCTTTCTGGGTCGATGGATATGCCCTCTTTCGAAATAATGTGACCCAGCAATTTTCCTTCTGTCACTCCGAAAATGCACTTTTTGGGATTTAAGGAAATTCCATGTTCTCTGCATCTTTGAAGCACTTTCTTTAAATCTTTGACATGATCCTCTCTCTTCTTCGAGAAAACTGGGATATCATCCACATACACGATGATGCATTTGCCTATGAGCCCTTTGAATGCGTAATCCATGGCGCGTTGAAAAGTTGCACCAGCATTTAACGATCCGAACGGCATTCTCTTATATGCAAATGTCCCCCACTTGGTAGTGAAGGCTGTTTTCATCCTGTCATCTGGATGTATAAGAATTTGGTTGTACCCAGAATATCCATCGAGAAAGGACATCATTTCAGATCCATTTACCATTTGTAGAATTTCATCGATTGATGGCGGTGGATAATTATCTTTTTGAGAGGCTTTATTAAGATTTCGAAAATCTATGCACGACCTAATCTCTCCACTCTTTTTTCTCATCTGGAACGAGGTTAGCCACCCGGGTTGAGTGCCTAACGGGAAAAATGATTTTCGCTTCCAATAATATTTTAACCTCCTTTTCGATCAACGGCTCCAATAGCGGGTTAACAACTCGTTGTCTTTGCCTAAAAGGCTTGGAGTCTGGCTTCAAAGGGATGGTATGTGTGATAATGTTTTGGTTGTAAGTCTTGACTCATTGTAGTTCCAAGCAATACAATCTATGTAATGCTTCAATGCCTGTATTATATTGCTCCTTTCTTCCTCTGTACATGCCTTTGCTATGTACACCTCCTTTGGATTGTCTGCACTCCCTAGATTAATTGAATCACACGCATCTTTGGGGAGTGGGACTCTTTTTCTTTTCTTGTTCTTGCATTCCATGTCGAACATCTTCTCCAATGAAACCACGTCTTTAGGAATTTTTTTGGATTGATACGCAGTTTCACTTTCATCTTCTGTTCCATCCTGCCACCTTTGCTCCTCATCAATCACCTGATTTTCAAAAATACCCGAGTTCGTGACAAATTTGAAAATATGTCTGTCACTTTCAAAAACTTGGAAATTCTTTACGTTATCAGGTATTGATGGACAAGGAACCAGTTCAATGGAAAAATTTTTACATCTTCTTATATCAACCGGGTTCAACATGCCCGCGGTGAATGCAAGAGAGTCTGCTATTCGATTTCCTTTCCTAGAAATAAGGGCTATGTTGAATGCGTCGAACTCTTCCATGAGGTCCATAACCCTAGTTCTATAAAGGCTCAGTCTTCTGTCGCGGCATGTATACTATCCTTTGATTTGCTTGACTACCAACTTAGAATCTCCCAAAACCTTCAAGCATTTAACATGTTTGCTCAATGCTAGACGTAAACCATAGATCAATGCTTCGTACTCTACCACATTGTTTGTGCAAGGAAATTGCGATCAGTAGCGGCTAGCAATGGTTTGCCTCCTGGACCAGATGAGCTCGACTCCAGCTCCTGCTCCCTGTCTAGACTTTGATCCATCGAACTTGAGCAACCACGTGTAATCATTTTCTTCAGAAGAATGACCATGACACATTTCTTCTTTAAACTCTTCAGCAGCTTCCTCAACATCAAGTGCATAGACTCCTAAGTCTGGCTCAAAAAACTGAACTTCATTCGGCTTGTTAAAATCTGTTATAATCTCTTTAAGCCTCGGTTCATTTTCCACTCTTATTTGATTTGCAATTCCCTTCCATGGTAGCCACATATGCGAGCAGTCTGTTGCAAAATAGCCATTCAGAGTTTTCATCCAATCCCTAGCAAGTAACATTCCATACCTGCTTGGGATATTAACCACCAAAATGTCTACAACCTTCTTGAACCACGGGTTCAGAATTCAATTGGATCTTGACATCATATAGAGTTCCTATCACATTTACCTCCGATCTGTCCAGTTGCAGGACTGTACATTTGGATGAAACAGGCTGCAGACCTAGCATTTTACATATTTTTGTAGGCATGAGGTTGCTCGTGGCACCTGTGTCCACCAAACAGTTATGCAAATTCTTACCCGCAATTCTCAGAGTCAGTAAGAATGGCGGGACATCCCTTCTCTCCTTTCGCAAAATAAGATGGGATTCAACTCTTTTTTCCTTCCACATCGGATCAGGTGAGTTCAAAGCTCTTATCAACGCCTCCTTTTGACCAGGCAATCTAGCTGCGTCCAGGAATGAAAGGCTAGATTTGGACTTCTTCATATCCTCCACTACGTCATAGTTTGGTTTTTCGAATTTGACTATCTTCCGGACGTCATTAGACATTTCTCTTACGAGTGGAGGGGGAGGGTTGTTACTTGCCTTTGTATCTGGAGGAAGAATAGAATTGTTTGGAGGTGTTGATGAGGTTTTAGGGGCTTTAGACTTACTTCTCAAATGGTATCCATGGTTCCCCTTTCTAAAATCTCGAAAAGCTTGCACCTCCTGTTCCAGAATTTCGTCTTCTTCTTCCTCACTCTCACCTTCTTGATGATATACAGTTTCCATCACCATAATATTATCATCTTGGTGTTGTGATGGACTCTCATTTGATACCAATTCCAAATCATCAACTTGTGCTTGAAGACAATGAGTGTATCTAGCAATCTCGGGACAATTCCTCTCATTGTGTTCTTTTGTGTTATGTAACCTGCACCCCCTTTCCCATGCCAAATCTGAAAGATTCAAAAGAGAATTGGATTGGCTAGGGCCTGCAGAAGCATCTAATTGATTAGCAATGGGAGCGAGAACTCCCCCATTGTTTGGCTTGGTGTTCCAGTGCCTCCCTCTATTGTTAAAATTCTGATTTGGGTGAGGGGCATGGGACTCATACTTCTGCTGTTGAACCCTGTCATTGCTCAGTTTATGCACTAGTTTCTTGAGCTCCTCGACTTCTGAATAAACATATTTTGGTGGAATCATATTGTTGTTAACCCCCGTTGGATTCGCATAATTAATGGGGTCTTGATTCAACACTGGGGTCGGGTTATGAGGAATTGGATTCCCGTATGGGTTGACACTTTGAATCGGGGTTGGATTTGGAAATGGAACTATGGCCTGAGGATTGGCTTGACTAGTTCCTTGCATCGTCGGTTGACTGCTCTGCAAAAATGCAGGGACAGGTGGAATGGCTGTGAGTGGTTGGATTGGAATGGGTGCATATGCGGGTGCTGTTGGATACGGCTGCTGATATGAAAAGGCGTTCATGCTTGGCATTTGTGGTGCCATGAGTTGATTTGCCTGGGGAGCTTGGCCATATGGAGCATACTGTCCCACCATAGGCATCTGGGTAAACCCGTAGCCTTGTGGTGTCATTTGCTGCTCGATAATCATGGCTTCATTATAGGCCAAAGCCAACGTGGTAACCTGAGGATTGTGCCTTGCAAACATGGCTGTCATGGGGTCCAATGCCCCAAAATATATCTACAAAGCCACTGCGGGATCAATAGCAAAGTGCCTGATTGCTCTGTTATAGCACTTCTGGAATTTCTGATTAAACATTCTGATTGGTTCCCCTTGGCCCCTTTTGCATGTAATAAACTGATTGTAAATAGTTGCAGGGTCTAAGGGTGATCTAAATTGATTAACAAAGGCATTTTCCATTTGAATCCAAGAAGTGATTGAACCAGTTGGCAAGCATATATACCACTCGTATGCTATTGGATCTAAACTCATAGGGAAAAGTCTACAGGCCACATCTTCATATTGAACTTGCAGCCTAATTAAAACATCCTTATAAGCTTGGATATGTTCTTATACTGTTCTTGGGCCATCTGGTTTGTATTTAGGCAGAAATATTTCAATGTTCTTGGGGATTTCATGGATATCCCCAGCAATGTTCAAAGGAGTATTATTAGCTCCATACCAAGGAGCTGTTGGAGCTTGAGCCATTTGACTCAGAATTGATGAAGATAGACCTACAATAGCAGTAGAAATATTACTTACTATAGGCACACTAGGTGCAACGGATATTACTGGCGTAGGTCCACTCGATGTTCCTGGAGAAAATAGGTCTTTTGCGACTGGTGAACTTACGACTTGCTTGGTTTTACTCTTGGGAGTACCAGTAAGGTCATGGAAAATGGTTTCCCCGGTTGTTTGGGACCTGGTTGCAATACGTCGTGGTGGGTCCAGCCTGCCCGATGAAACCCTCGGCTATTTCGAAGAAAACCTGCAATAAAAACAGTGTTGCAGTTTAGCCGTAAATGATTTCAAAATTAAGTCAAAAACAAAATATTCAGATATGAAAATCAAAATCAAATAAACCAGTTCGGGCCCTCCTTCTAGCGCCAATCTGTTGAGTGGTGTTTTCACCCAGTTGTGAAAGCACACTCTCCGGTAGGATCTGAGTCCCAAAATCCTCTGCTTGCAAAGAAAATAACTTTCTCCAAGGTTCCTGTTATGTTTAAATGATGTTGTTCAAATGAAATGCCAGGAATGTCTTAGGGTTTGCAAGTGGATGTTAACAAGGGGCACTGATGGTTTATTTAATTTGAATTTCTAGTGGACTCAAAGTGAACAAACCTATTCTAATCTTCAGTTCTGATGGATTTTTAGTTGCTTATTCAAATACAGTAATTAAACTGCATGAAATAAAGTAAGGGTTTGAAAAATAAAACAAAGTAAATGGAAATAAAACTAACTACAGTCAGAATGCTATCATCAACTCGATGAAACCGAAGATATTGAGGTTTTATGCATGCAACCTAACCTAATGAACCTACAAATTCGCACAATCCAAATAAATTAGGTGCTGGTTTCTAGGGTTTCTACTGTAATTCCAGATTTAGGCATTCGCATGAAGCAACCAAGCACACTTGCATTAAACTTCACCTAAAAGCCTTAGAAATTTGGAATGAATGATAAAACATTAAATCATGCATGCACAAAATGACTCCTTCTTTCTCATCAATGAGATGCCAATACTCGTATTTCTATATTAAATGATGCATCAATTACATTTACAGATTGTTCCAGGCATAAATGTTCGAGAACAAAAAGAAGGAAATTGCCCAAGTGCAGGCCCAGAATGGCATAAAGCCTTTGTCTCTGCAACTCTGCAAGCAGCAATTTCCAACCCCCCTTCTTTCAATCTGTGCTTTTGATTTTATACTAACTGAAATGGCTCTTCGATTCCCTTTGTCGCTTCGTTTCACCTTCCTGCAAGTGACCTTTCAAATTCCCGCTTTTTCCTTACTTTCAATTCATGCTGGATGCCCAAACGTGCGAAATATTCCATTGCATGTAACGTTCCTGCAATTCCGACACCTGTACGCCACGTGTCCTACGTTTTCTGTGCCTTCTGTAACGTTTTCCTGTGCAAATCATGACAAAAACTGCAAGCGGCCTGTTCACCTTCTTAGCCGCGAAAACGCGACATGTCACAAAATCGTGACATGTCGCGATATCGCGACGCCTTCCTCGCCCGTGCGCCCTCGGTAGCTACTTGTAGCGATATCGCTACTGCTTCTATTCTGAGCCTTCCTTCCACAAACTGTAGCGAAATCGCTACCATTTTCTATTTTGAGCCTTCCTTCCACAAACTGTAGCGAAATCGCTACCACTTTTGCCTTCGGACCTTCTTGCCACAAACTGTCGCGATATCGCTACCGCTTTTGCCTTCGGACCTTTATGTCGCTTTCTGTCGTGATATCGCGACGTTTTTCACCTTCGGGCTCTCTCACCACAAACTGTCACGATATCGCTACCGCTTTTGCCTTCGGACCTTTATGTCGCTTTCTATCGTGATATCGCGACGTTTTTCACCTTCGGGCTCTCTCGTCGCAAACTGTCGCGATATCGCTACCGCTTCCCCTTCGGACCTCTTTGGCAACTTTACGTCACGAAATCGTGACCATTATCACTCTCTTGCCTTCTTTCAACAAATTGTCGTGATATCGCTACCGCTTCCCCTTCGGACCTCTTCGGCAACTTTACGTCGTGAAATCGCGACCATTTCTTCGTCCGTACACTTTAGCTGCAATCGGTCGCGAAATCGCGACGCCTTTCCGCTTCGAGTCCCTTCGCTGTTTCCTGTCGTGATATCGCGACATTTTTTCGCTTTCGTACACTTTGCCAAAACACGTCGCGAAATCGTGACACTTTTCATCATCCGTACGCTTCGGCAAAACACGTCGCGAAATCGTGACCATTTTCATTCTTTTCCAGTGGCATGTCGCGATTTCGCGACACCTTCTCTTTTCTTCTCAGTGGCATGTTGCGATTTTGCGACACATTTTCTTTTCTTCTCAGTGACATGTCGCGATTTTGCTACACCCTTTCACTCTTTTCCAGCGATATGTCGCGATTTCGTGACAACTTTCAATTTTTCTTTTCTTTCTCCTTTTCGGCAGCGATGGAGCTACATGTCGCGATTTCGTGACACTTTCCTATTTCCGGCAGCGATGGCGCGACAAGTCACGATTTCGCGACATGTCGCGATTTCGTGACACTTTCAACACATGCATTTTTTCTCTTTTCTTCAATTTTAGCATCTGGGTCACCGAGATTCTTCTCTACAAGCCTGCCAAAAGGTGGGTCCCCAATTTTGGGGTGTGTTGTGGATCAACCACAACAATACCATTTTGCCCCAACGGTGGAGAGGGGAAAAAATGTGAAATGATTGCATTTGTTTTTGCCCCAACAGATGAAGGGTTTTGTGAAAATGTGATGAAAATGTGTTTGTTTTTGCCCCAACAGATGAAGGGATTTTTGCCAAGTGTTGATGCCATGATCATGTAAGATGTATCCAATGTGGAAAAGTCAAAACAAATTGTGATTACCCTAAATTTGGGGTGATTCGATGTTGTTGAAAATATACCTTCTGGCATCATTGATATGCAATGATGAATATGCAAAGAAAAATAAAAGTAGTCAACCTCGGAGGGCCAACTAGTGACTATCAGATAATTCCTAGGATCGAAACCAATCACCCTAGCTAAATCTAGTCGCCATGATGACTATCAAGGAAATATGAAATTATGAAATTTGATTTTGTCCATGTTTTGAGCCCCATGGACTAGGCCATTAATGACAACTTTTGTGCAATTTTTTCTTGGCAAGGTTTCGCTCAAAATTTGAAGTACCCAATATGATCGTGATCTCGAATAAGGAGATAAGTGATGATGATTATGACCAAGCATCCTTATGGTAGGTTGTTCATCTTACCAAATTGCATGGATGCAAATCATTGCAATCACCAAGTATATAGAATAACCCACTGGATAAAAGGTTCACTTGGATGTCGTTTGAACTTGGCAAATGTGCAAATTTTGATGTGAAATGATGATGTCATGACATGTATATGATGAAAATGATGATGATCATTGTTTTGTGAAAATTTGTACCCTTTTGGGGTGCTTTTGTAATTTTCTTGTTGAATTTGCAATATGTGGTTGCAAACGAAAATTATGCGTCCAAACTGATTTTTGTTTTCACAAAATTTGATTTTATGATGGAATTGATGTGTGGGTGAATTTTGGTGAAATTTGGAGGTGTGCTATCGATTTTATTGGGTTTGTCTTTTCTTGATTTATGCATCAAATGCCTAGATGCAATTCTGAGTCCAGCAAATGCACTGGTGTGCTTACGTGTGCCAAAAAAAACGTAGGTGCGCTTGAACATACCTACAAACACCCATGCATATTCTAGCCTACCTGAAATGCCTTAGGGCACTTTAGTGTGCTCGTATATTCTATATATAGCCTTTAGAGTGGAAAATTAAGTTCATTTATGCATTTTCAAGTTTGAGAAGTTGCATCTAAGGAGTGGAGTGAAGTGAGGAGTGAAGTGAGGTAGTGGAATTTTGGTGTGAAAGCTATGGCGGTAGAGGAAATGAGTGATGCGGTTGGGGCAAAGGCAATATTTGCCAAGGTAATATTTTTGAAGATTATTCTTGTGCAAAATTTTGTTGTTTTTTTTAATAATAAAATGTTTTGATTACTATAGTTGCGAATTTTGGATTCCCTCTTGTTCCCGTATGAGGAAGTTGTTGTCGAAGATAGATTGGGGTGTGTTGAGGGTGGTGGTGTTGGATTATGTGGTCTGACTAGATCTAGTGAGGGTGGATGAGGGGTATCTTTCAGCTTTAGTTGAAATATGGGATTCATATAGGGGGACCTTCCAAATATCGATCGAGGAGGTTACCATTACCCTTGAGGATGTGTATTGCATTCTCAAGGTGCCAGTGGAGGGGTTGAAGGTGGAGGTGGGCCATGATAAGAAGGCCCAGATGAGTAGGATGTTTTGGGATTAGTGGGAGGAGATGAGGATGGAGAGTGGGGGTACTCCATACTTGACCATGTATATGGCCAAGGAGTTGGAGACCCTCCCAGCTTTGGTGATGTTTGTGTTGGTGAACATAGTAGTTCCCAATAGTACTAGTTGTAGGTTTCGATGGAACATACTCGGATTGGTGAGTGAGTTGCTCACTAATTCACAATGCTATGCATGGGCTCTTGCTTTGTTGGCATAGGTGTACCATGAGTTGTACGAGATGACACAACAGAAGAGGAAGGGCTTGGGATGCAACTCTCTTATTCAATGTTGGGGATGGGAGCACTTCAAAGTGGCATGACCAGAGTACCTACCCTGTGAGGAGTGGGATGGTGTGCATCCCTATGCGAGGATATGGGTAGTGGTGGATGAGGTATAGCCAAGTCATCCAGTGCACTTGAGCTAGTGGTACCAAGATATATGGGTGGGACTCACATCTGCCCAAGTGATATGGAGGCCTTGGCAGGGGACCACATGGACCAGGGATAGGGAGTGGATACGATGGGTGAGGCACCCAAAGTGGATAGTTTGTAGGAGGTAGAGCGAGGTGGAGTACTTCTAGTTCTCATGGGTGTTGTGGCAGTTTGGTTTACCGTAAGGAGTACCATATGAGTTAGTGCTTTATAGAAGACATTGAGAGGAGGTGGGGCTTCCATGTGCAGATACATGGAGGGAGGTGATCGAGGATGGTGAGGATATAGAGGTCCCTTATGTGGATGATGTAGGGATGACCTCCAAGTATGTGGCATGGTTTTGTGCCCAGCCAGTATGGGTACCAAAGGTTGTGGTTGTTGGTGAGGATGATGTTGAGGAGTCTGATAAGACTCCAAAGTGACCGAGGCAACTTTGAGCTAGTAGTCAAAGGAAGAAGTCAAGGAGTGTAGGGCAACAAACTCCTATGGCTAGTGGAGGGGAGGATGAGGAGGAGGATGATATGGGGGAGATATTAGAGGTGGTAAGTCTATGGGTCGAGATGGAGCAGATGCAAGCAGAGTAAGAGGCTTTGGTTTAGTTCCATGATGAGACTATAGAATAGCTATGGGTAGAGCTTAGTGCACAGGATGCGACTATAGCTCAGATGCAGGCAGAGTAGGTTATGGGAGGAGTTGGTGGAGATTATCAGGAGACGATCGTGAGGCTTCAGGTAGAGCTTCTAGGTAGGGAGCATCGACATGGGCTGGAATTGCAATGACTTCAAGCGAGTGAGGCATATGTACACTTATTGGAGGATTTATATATGGAAAACCATATCATGTTGCCATATCCTCCATATTTTTCTATGATGCAGTCGACTAGGCTAGCTAAGTATAGGCAGAGTTCTAGTCTAGGGCTCATAGTAGGTCATAGGGGTCCACTCATAGGTATTAGCTAGTGCTTATATGAACTTTTTGTATATGAGCCTTTATGATCTATTATATGTAGACTTTTAGGCACTAGTTGTACATTTGATATTTATACATATATATACATGGTTTTTACCTTTTGTGTTATATGTGTTTGTGAATGCTTTGTGTAGAATGCTTTTATAGAATGTTTTTATGGAATGCATGTTTTCTATTTATGATAAATGCATATGATATGTTATGGATGATTAATGCAATATGAAATATATGGATGATTAATGCAAGATGTCATGTATGGATGATTAATGCAAGGTGGCATGTATGGATGTTCTAATGATTATTTATGATTTAGATCTTTGCTTGGCCATGTTTTAGCATTGTTGTTTAATATGGGGCACCAAACTTGGTGGCATATGGTAGATAATGGCTCATGAAATGACATGGATATTGACATGGAAGAAGATATGGATGTTGATATGGAAGAAGACATGGATGTTGATATGGAAGAAGACATGGATGTTGATATGGAAAACTGCTTGTTTTACAAAGACTCAAACATACTAGTGGCATCAAAAAAATCCACTAAAACTACCTAATCCTTCTAGTACCAAACGTGTGTGCAGTGGATTCATTTACCGAATCAAGAGTATGGTAATGACCCAAGACAATCAAGAATCATTGTGTGTGCAAGTGATTTCATTAACTCATCTTGAGTAAATTGGGTAAACTTGTTATGGATGAAACCAAGAAGATAGCTTGTCCGTATGAGAGGTCAAAAGTCTCTTTTAAAAGAGACATGTCTCCATGCATGAGCGTACTCCACTACCAGTCAAGTTTCTATAGCTCTGGTGGAGGCTAAATCCATAGTCCATAACTTTTGTGGTTGATCTCTTAAGTTTTAGGCTAATTAGTGGTGTGTGACGTAAGAGATTTAGAATTGTTCTTAGGGATTTATCCCTACTCTTTATTTTACTTATGGAATTGTGGTAGTGGTGAGGACCACTATTTTTATGGACTATATTGCATAATCGGACTAGAAAGGATGGCCCTCTTCACCTCGAGGTTTATACCAAGTATGGTGTTATCCCTCTTTGACATAATATGTTTTTAATATGTGAAATTGTGTTTGGTTCAAGAATATTTTGGAGTCAACTCCAAAAACTCAATATTTTCTTAGTGTATATGTGCAATGGTCCTAAAAAGAACTCAACATGTATTTTGGAGGTTTTTTAATATACTAGGAGTGGCTGAGTGACCGAAAACACCTAGGACTTTTATGAAAATATGGTTTGTGCAAATGGCAATTTCACTTGGTGGAATTGTGTGGATGACTTTGTGAGGGAGCCCCTAATTAAAGCAACGTGATTTTATTTGGATCAATTAAGACCTTGAACTTAATAAATGATCCCTAATATGAAATATGAAATGTGGATGTAAATTCAATGTATGAATGCAATATGAAATGTGGGTGAATGCATTGTTTTTGGCATGTGAATGCAAGTGAAATGCAATGTTATGAATGAAGTGTATGCAAATGTTTTTGTGTATTAGCCATGTATATATACATATATATTAGTCAAATAATGCATTAAATACTCTTAAGTGTATAACATTAAGTGGTTCAATTTCTTCCTCTCCCTCTAGACTGGTAAGCCTATAAGTACTATTACCCACTCTTTGTGTAACAATGTATGGACCTAATCAATTAGTCATGAATTTATCACAAATATGCGGTAATGTATTGGTGTTTTGTTGGTTCTCTTTAAGGACAAGATCTCCTACTTGGAATTCACGTAGATGAACTTTGGCATTGTAAGCACGTTTGATGCGGTCTTGATAAACTCGTAAATTCTCTAAAACATTGACTCACCTCTCATCAAGAAGGGTGAGTTGGTCAAGACATGCTTGTCTAGCAGTATCGTCATCTATGAATTCTTGCAAAGAAATTCGTAAGGAAGGGATCTCGAGCTCAAGAGGCATGATTGCTTCAGCTTCATAGACCAATGAAAATGGCATTGCCACTGTAGGCATGCGAATGCTTATTCAATAACCCCTTAATGCCAAGGAAATTTGTGTGTGCCAATATTTATGATTTTCTTTGCCAATTTTCTTGAGAATTACTACTAAGGTCTTGTTAGAAGCTTCATTTTATCCATTTTCTTGTGGGTAATAAGGAGTCAATAAACTATGTTGAATGTTATATTTCTCGAACATCCTTGTTCTTTAAAGACGTACCATTATCGGAGATGATTTTCGAAGGTATACCAAAATGATAAATGATGTGATGAAGTATGAAATCCACAATTCAAGGTCCTATCATGCTAGTTAGAGGAATTGCCTCAACCCACTTTGTGAAGTATTCAGTGGTTGTGATAATGAATGCATGTTGTATCAAGGAAGGGGGTGAAATTTTGCCAATTAAATCTAGGTCCCATTGTAAAAAGGGCCAAAGGCTTTGAATAGGTTGTAAAGCTTGTGATGGTACATGAGTTAAATTAGCATGTTATTGACACTTTTTGCAATGTTTGACATATGTGCAACAATCACGTTCCATTGTGGGCCAATAATAACCATGCATAGAATACACTTAGAAATGGCTATTCCACTAAAATAACCACCACAAGTATCATCATGGGCTTTAGTTATGGCTCTTTGAGCCTCACTAGCCTCAAGATAATGAAGAAGAACTCCATCATAACCACATTTGTACAACATGTCCTCCAAAAGAACAAAACAAGTTACTTTTTTCTTGAAAATGCATTTAGCAGTTCGAGACATGTTAGATGGGAGTGTTCCAAACTTGAGGAAGGCTACTATTTGGCTTGACCAAGGCTCATATGAATCTGATTGAATAAAGAAAACATACTTTTCATATTTTGACTCGATACGATTAATTACAAATTTAGAGACAGTTGAAATTATGAGGGGCTATACCTCTCCAAATGAGTCTTTTGGAATCAATGATCCAAGGGAGACCATCGTATCTACAAATCTATTAGTCAAACATGTTAAACTATTGATTCCATACCAATCAAACTTAAAGAGCAACTTCATTTCTACCTCATGATAAAGCTTAATGGTAGGTTATTTGCATTGGTATTCTCTGTTGATTTGGTTGATGACAAGTTGAGAATCACCAAATAATCAAATACGTTTAATGCTCACAACTATAGTTGATTGAAGACCTAGGGTTAAGGCTTCATACTTTGTAATGTTGTTTGTGCATTGGAATTCAAGTTTGAATGACAATGGGATATGTACCCCTTGTGGTGTATGAAACACGACTCCAGCACCTTGACCTTTCGTGCACTTAGAGCCATCAATGAATAATGTGATATCGACGTCTTCCTTCAAAATGAAATCTTCTTATTTCTCAGTGATAGTAAATATCAAATCATTTAGGAGCTCAATAATCAAAGGATGATCACTAGGTAGTAGACCTTTCACAAGTTGATCGGCTATTACCTGAACCTTAATGGATTTTTGGCTAATAAATTCCAAGTTGAACTCAGTAAGGAGTATTATCCATTTAATGGTGCGGGTATTATTGTAAGTGTAGGACATTATGTAACACAGAGGATTTTCTCTAGCTATGACATAAGTTGTGTGGATAAGCATGTAATGTCAAAGTTTCTTAGTGGCAAAAACCACTGCTAAGCATAGTTTTTCTACATAAGCGTATTTAGTCTCATAGCTTACCAATGTTCGACAAATGTAATAGACAACTTGCTCTCAATTTTCCTCATTCTTTTGTGCAAGCATTGTCCCTAAGGCAAAGTCCATTGCTTAGACATAAAGATAAAATGGGACCCCCAGACAAGGAGAAGCTAAGACTGGCGAAGAAGTTAGGTATTGCTTAATTTCATTCAAGGCTTTTTGACATTCATTTGTCCAAGATAATGGCACCCTCTTTTGTAGTAGGTGATTAAATGGCCTGCATTTATCATAAATTTGCACAATAAAATGATGGATTGATTGAAGCTTTCCTTGTAAGCTACGTAATTCCTTTAAGTTAGTTGGGAGAGGCATCTCCATGATGGCCTTGACCTTGTTAGGGTCCACCTCAATGCCTCTTTTAGAGACAATGAATCCTAGAAGTTTGCCTAAGGTAACACCAAAGACACATTTCTTGGGATTCAACCTTACATTATGCTCTAGGAGTCGGTCAAAAACTTTCTTGAATACACCAATATGTTCTTGTTGAGTTTTGAATTTAGCCAAGAGATCATCCACATAGTTTTTGATAATATTATGCATGTAGTCATGGAAATTTTTTGTCATGGCATGTTGATAAGTGGCACCTAGGCCAAATGGCATCACCTTGTAACAAAAAGTTCCCCAGGGTGTAGTGAATGTTGTTTTGTGTTGGTCATATTTATTCGACTTTGGTTGTATCCTAAAAAATCGTCAATGAGCGAAAGCATTTCATGGCCAGCGTAGGTATCGACAAGAGTATCAATGTTTGGAAGATGGAAGCCATCCTTAGGACACACTTTGTTAAGATCTCAAAAATCAGTGCAAATGCGTATCACCCCATTAGGCTTACAAATGGGTACCATGTTTGAAAGCCACTTAGGATAGTTGATAGGAACTATGAAGTTCACATCTAAGAGTTTTTGAAGCTCTATTTTTACCAAGAGGGCCATAGTAGGATGCATTCTCCTAAATTTTTGTTTGTTCAGCTTAGCATCAAGATGTAAGGTGAGATTTAAACAACCAAACTAGTGTCAAGACTAGGCATATTCTTGTATGACCATGCAAATATACCCTTTTTCCTCTTGAGGAGAGCAATAAATTGCTCGTGTTTGTCAAGTGATAAACTTTTTTCCAAGTTTGAAAATTTGGGGATTATCTTTATCTGAACTAAGATCCACATCAATAGTATCTTCAATAGACATGTGGGAACCTTCCTCAAGCTGATGGGGCATAGGGATCAAATGAATATCATGTAAGATGTCATCAAACTCTTATGGCTTATCATCATATATTTTTGCCTGGAAAACCTTGGGATATGAAGGTGAAGGTGAAGGTGGAGGGGATGGAGGAATGTAGTTGGCGGAAGCCCTTAACAATTCCTTGGATAAGACAAATTCAAAAAAGGATGGGGGTGAGGAAATCCTATCTATATCAATAAGGCTTATGTTAATTGGAATTGGCTTAGCCAGATCGTATGGATTACGAAGTGGGGTGAATAAATCGATAAGATTCATGTTGACTTATGGGCCAGGTGAATAAGGTTGGATGGAATGGATGGAACCTAGGAATCGGTTCTAAGGACTTGTTTAACCTGAACAGCAACAAGAAACATAAATAAATGCATTTGTCTAAATGATACGTACATATGCAATGTAAAGTAGTAAAAAAAATTCTTGATTTTTTATTTTTGATTTTTTTTTATAGTTTTTGTTTTATGTACATATGTTACAAGTTGGCTTATGAAATGGCTTAATGGAATGGAGGTGGAGGTTCACCGATATGTGCAGATCGTTATTGTGAAAGAAACAAGAAAAATATGGGCTCGTGGATGGGGAACATGTTGAGATAAAACTCATTTTGTTTGGTATGGGGAATGATGGGCTCCGATTCTTTTTTAGATTCATCCAAAATTATCGACATAAGCTTGAATTCTTCATATATTTCATCATCAAAAATTTTAGGATTGCGGGCTTCTTCTCCTAAATTTAGATTAAGCCTTTGGAAAGCTTGTTCAAGAGAAGAGGTGGTGGAAAGTGGGTGGTAGCCTAGACCCGAATGGTCGTGCACCTCTTGATATGGAACATCTATATGTTGATGCACTTATTTTTCATGCAATCCTAGGCCATGGCCTTGCCAACTAACAATGTGGACATATCAATATGGGAATCCTGACATGTTTGGAATGTTGGCAAGAATCGGTTCTGTGGGTTCTATTGGAGCAAAATCTGCCTTTGGTTACGTTTGTGCCCAAGACTTTGCCAACATTGAAAGACCAAGTTTAAACAAAGTTCACCTGGTTCAATATCCAGAGTAGGTTGGTTTCTTACTTCTTTTAATAAAAATGGGAGAGAGTGAAATGCATAAAGAGAGGGAAATATAACTATGGCTAGAGTATTATAATGGTATAGATTAGGTAACAGAAAAGCAACTATCACAGTATTTTGCAAAGAAGCATAACAGAGAACCAAAACATAGAAACCAAAACCCCTGGTTAATGTCTTATTTAAATGCAGCTTATCCATGAAGTAAATTGCAGATCTAACCGAACATCAATGTAGTATTTCAGAGTAATAATTAATGTAGATTACATTCAACTTAGATTTAAATAGCAATAGACAACACATACATACTTAATTTGAAACACCGGTGAGCTAAGAACCAAAAAGGATAATCTTTATTAAGCTTTCAAAAGTCTATATACATAGCCTTGTAAAAACCTAAGAGCAAACCATTTTATTTGGTTACTCATTCTCTATATAAGAGTTTTACATAACAAAACAAAGTAAAAGTTTTTACAACATCATACCCGTAGGCTTATTCTGGTTTAGAAGTAGTTGAGGGAGCATGGAATCCTCAACTGGAAGTCGTTGAGATATTCTAGTTATGGTGATCTTCCTTAACCTCTTCAAAGATTTCATGGTCCATCTGGCCTTTAGAAAGTCACATATTCATGACTTTTTACCTTAGCTCGACTTTTGGCCTTGAGATTGTTGCCCGATCTGGACTTTTCACCTTAGCTCTGTCTTAGCTCTTCAAAATGTCACCCGATCATGAATTTTTGTCATTAGTTGGTCTTTGGTCTTCAAAATGTTGCCTAATCATGATTTTTGGTCATGAGTTGGTCTTTGGCCTTCAAAATGTCACCTGATCATGACTTTTGGTCATGATTTCAGCTTTTGACCTTCAAAATGTCACGTTCTCATGAATTTTTACCTTGGCTCTACCTCAACCCTTCAAAATGTCGTGTTCTCATGAATTTTTACATTAGCTCTACCTTAGCCCTTCAAAATGTTTCTTGATCATGAATTTTGGTCATGAGTTGGTCTTAGCCCTTCAAAAAGTTACCCGATTGTGACTTTTGGCCATGGCTTCATCTTCGGTCTTCAAAATGTCGCCTGATCATGACTGTTCTCCATACTTAGTGAAATATTGAGAAGATTACTCCCTATTTCCCTAGGTGTGGTCATTTTGACCAACAATTTCTTCTATGGGATATGGACTTGATGAAGATTCAATTCCCCCATATACAAAATCTATGTTATTTGGAGTTGAACCCATGTTATATATTGCTTCTATTGCTAAAGATGGGTCACATGGGAGATTGAAATCCTTAACATTATAAATTATGAGGGGTGTGATGGTCATGTCTTGGACCACATATTCACCAATACTAGGATTGGTGAGGTGGACCTTGACTTGGGATGACATGGAAGGATTATGGTTAGATGATGGCTTGGGAAATGGTGAAGGTTGGGATGTTTCACAATCTGTCAATTCGACTTGTGAAACATTAGGTGATGGCAATGGCTTGGCTTGGGAAGATTGTTGAATGGATGATGATGATGAAGTGGATGGCAATGATGTTGATGATGTGGACTTACTATGACCACATGTGCATGTAGTCAATGATGAAGATGATGGGGATATAGAAGCTTGATGAGGATCAATGATGGGGAGCTCTTTAGGAATGGGATCCTTGGATGAAGAGATTGGTGAAGTTATGGATGGATTAGATGATGGTGATAGGAAAATGTGAGTGGAAGGGAGCATGGACTCATAAGGATTTGAGATGAAATTGTAATACTTAAATGGCTCAATGTCTATTGGTATGCAATGTACTTGTCCCTCATGAACATATTTCAAACATTGATGTAGTATTGAAGGCAAACATCTCATTTCCCTCATCCAAGGTCTTTCAAGTATATTGTATGCCATGGATCCTTCCAAGATGTGGAACATTGTGTGTAACATTTTAGCCCCTACTTCAATGGCAAAAGCAACAATGCCAACTATGGAACACAAAACATCATTGAATGCTTTGAGGGTGAATTATGACTTAGTGATGTGAGATGGAGATTGTTGGATTAGCTCATAGATTGAAAATTTGGCAAAAGCTAATTTTTGAATTGTATTTAGCCAGCTACTCAATGAGATGATAGGTCAAGATGGATGATTGATGGGTGGATTTGGAGGATTTTCTTGGCTAGGGATATGGATAGGTGATGAAAAATTGGGGGAAACTTGGATGGGTGGCGATGTGGAAGGTTGTGACACACTTTCTTGAGGTTTTTGCCTTTGTTGGTTATTCCTTTGACCTCTAGTGACCACATGAATTGCCCCTACAAACTCTTGGTATTTTTGTATGTGATTGAATTTATTAGGAAGAGTTTTGGTGTTAGTTCCCCTACATTTTGTTGAACCTCCTTGTGATGAGGAAGTGGTGTTTGAAATAAAACATGAAAATTGTTAATGTCATGCCTATTTTGCCTATGATAAGGACAAAATAGATATTTTTGATAATGTTTCCCATGTTTGGCGGGATCATCCAGTTTAATGTTGGGCAAAGCAAGTTTATTTGTCTCATACAACCTTCTAAAAAGGGAGGCATATAACTTGGCTAATGGGATGTATTAATGATTCTTTCAGATAGACTATCATCGAGGACAAATTTCCACAACTAACCCTATGTTTTGCATTGTTGGAGCTTGTGTTACCGAGGGGATTGCATGATATGCAATTGGTTGTGGTGTTTTTTGCACATGTTGTTGTTGAGCCATCATCGGTTGGATCATGACTACTTGATTGACTTAATTGATTGGGTGGTTGGGGTAGCCTGTGTTGATTTTTGTTGGCTGAAATAGTTGCTTTTGTATTCGCCCTTACTTTACCATTATTTATTCTTAGGCTTAATTATGCCTTCTTGGATTTTGATATCCTTAATGACACTAGCCTAAGTTAAATCTTATTTAAATGATTGATAAGTTCGTAATTGAATCATCCAAGAGATAGGTTTTAAGCAACTCTTGGTGAATAACTTAATTAGCTCATCCATTGGTAAGGTGAATGGCAATTTAGTGATGATAACCCACCAATGGTTTCCAAAATCATAGATAGATTCATCATCATGTTGTCTTAAAGCGTGGACATCAGACAATGAGATATTATTTTTAACATTTAAGATGAATCTATCAAAGAATTGATCAATCAATTGCTCAAAAATATAGATACTATTTTTTTTTAAGAAAAAAACCCCTTGTGGGGCCGCCTTGGTCTGAGATACCACGAACATGGGGTTCTGCACCATAAAAGTCACCCGAGAGTTGCACCCGACCCTGCCCGCACCAACATTATCAATTGGATTTTGGATACCCAATTCAACTTTTTGGTAGGGTGGATATTTGAACCTAGGACCTCTCTTGGAGGATTTCCCTCTCCTCTCCAACTTACCTACAACACCTGGGTGAAAATATAGATACTATGGCTTAGCAATTGATTGTACCATTCTATGGCATCCCCTCCTAATGTTTGAGGAAAATTTTGAAGCATGAGAGCATTGTCGTTTTGAATTCTAAAGCAAGCATGTAAAAAAGTGGTCACATGTTCTTTGGGATCCTTAGTTCTCTTAAATTTTTTAAACTTAGGTATCGTGAAATCTTTCGAATATGGTGATGATGATACCAAAGGATGAATTGGCTGATTTATCAATTAGTGTAAGGTTAGTTTTTGGTTTGAAAAAACATGCATATACTACATCAATTGATCTATTTATTTTTGCATGGCCTCAATTCAAGGGTCTTCCTTAGGAATGTGGAAGCCCTAAATTACCTAATGAGTTTTTGGTGGAGTGGAGAAATATTGTGGAGTGACTAAATGATGAGGAGATTGGTATTTATGGCTGGGCAAATTTGATGGAATTTGATGAATGGGAGATTGTTGATGAAAATATGGGGAATTATGGAATGAGGTTTATGGATGAAGGTTATGACTAGGCTAACCAATGGGAATAAGATGGTTAATACTATTTTGTGGGGGAACAAGGATAGAAACCATAGAATACTATGGTGCCCATGATGGACCCTGATTAACAAGGACAATCTAAGTAGAGTTTTGCAAAGGCTTAGGGTTCATATTTACTTGTTTTTGACATTGTCTACGTAATTTGTTCAGGTGTTCCCATGCCTCACTAATCTCTCTATCAGAATCCAATATTATGGAGGTAGATAGTATGGAATATGTGGCTTGGGTACAAGTTACACTAGGTATGGCAACTTATGAGGCTGGGACTTGTGAAGCAGCATTTACATGTGCCTCATATAAGGGGTTGATGTAAGTGGATGTATATGAGGTACTAGGAGCACATGAAGGTTTGGGAATGGACACATGGGATGAAGGTGTAGTAGATGCCTCAAAAAGAGAGTTGGTATAAACTTGGGTAAACCTAGATGGAGGATGGGAGTAGACATATTCTTATTGTAAAGCAGACTCTTGTCTAGGTGAATTGGGAATAGACTCTAAGAAATAATTAAAAGACTTCATGAGAGCTTCTACCTTGTCCATGTTTATATGGGTAATGTCATTATATATGGTAGGGGAGGTTGACCTCTTGGGGCATAGCCATATGGAATGTTGTAGATGGCAAGGAATGCGAGGGACCTATAGATAAATTTGCATGTGTCACGTTTAGGGTATCTACCACAAAAGTGGTGGGGAAGGTGGATGAAGGTTCCATTAAGTTATCTTGGCTTATAGATTTATTTTGGTTTCTAGTTAATACCATAAGCAAATAAATCAAGATACAAATTAAACGATCAAATGTAACATAAAACTATAATATTTAAGGAGCAAAAAGGAAACAAACAACCAACGCTAAGTTTCAACCAGTGTGACTTACCTTGTTCATTGATTATCTTCTTTTTAATGTGCATTCATTTTGAGTGTTAGTCTTGTGTGTTTTGATGTTATAATCTTATTTAATGAAACAAAGGTACAAAAAAACTATGGCAAATATAGGGCAATGAGATTCTTGCTGATGATGGAATCCAACAAGTTTGCTCGAGGGTATCCTCTAATTTCTATGGGCAAATATTGGTGGATGGAGATGAATGCCATCATCACCAAATCTCAAGCAATGGTTGGTGATGAAATCCAACCACTACTATTTTGAGTGAAATGTGTTGTGTGTGAATTATTTATTTTAAGGTTTTCATTTATTAATGTGGAAAAACAATGTTATGAGCAACTAATTTCATAAATCTAAATCATAAGCCAATAAGAGAATGCCACTTTCTCCAAAGGGTGTGAAGTACACATCTTAAGACCCCCTATCAAAGATAATCGGAGGGTTCATCCACCCCTCTGCCTAGAATCACCTAATGGCATGAATACTCCTGGAATCCTAATGATGTTCCTACTTAGATAGATAAAACAAGGTACTTCTAACCCTATAATGCAGCTCTAATTTATGCATATTATCAATTCAAATGCAATTAGAATGCAACATTTTATATTTGTGAATACATCAAAAATAGAAACCGTAACAAGAATGTGTGAAGGGATGCAAAAAGAAACCTAAAATGTAAAATAAGATGAGTTCTTTTCCAAATTACTTAATGATTGTTCATTTTAATCTTGGAATCTGAAAAATACATCAAAAAAAACCCAAAATACGTAAAACCAAAAAATTGAATTTTAGATAGTGGACTTACTAGATAGCCTACGTATATGTTTCAAATCACTGTAAAATGCAGCTGGGAATTTCTAAAATACACCTAGGCATTTGGATGACCTTCAAGCGTCGTTGGGCATCTCACGCTTCTTTTGCAAATCTTGCGAACTTCTCAGAAACACTAACAAGCAAAAAATATGTTATTTGTGCTTTTGAAAATTTGCAAAATAAGATAATAAACAACAAATTAGATGGTAAGATAGATGAAACCCTTAGGGGGTCCCACTATGATCATCATTTGTGAATCTAAAAATATGACACCAAGAAATACTAAATAAAACAAAATTAAAATAACCAGATATTGCACAGCAAATAAGATTTATATTAAACAGGGGGAGCCTAAAAATTTCGTTGTTACAATAGCAAATTTTAGGATCCTCTTTGATGCAATTTTCATAAATATTGCTAGGGTTCTTAGAAACCCTAGCTACAATAAATGGTGGTGTCTTCAATTTTGTCTTTGCTCCCAACAAGTGTGAGTGGGCTTCTGCGTATCCGATGTCGGGCCACTCTAGCTTAATTAGTTATCTAATGCTTTTGATATACTGTTTGATCTACACACAGAGAAACACTAGAGAGTTAATAATAATAATAAGGGTTCCACTATGTGAGCCCTCAAAAATCATAACTAAAACCCTAGCTATAGCAATATGAAAGGCAAACATAATTATACAGTATGCAATATAACCAAATGAAATAGATTTACATTGTTCTTTGCTTACTGTCTGTTGATGGTTTGATCTGTTGCAGGTCGATGGCAAAGGTGTGCCCAAGCATTGCTATAAGGCTAGGGGTGTTCATAAGGCTTACATAAAATACCTGTAGGCACCTAGCGGTTGTAGGAAATATGCATGGATGCTCAAGACTGGTAGGGAGGTGCCCAGAGGCACTTGACAATGACAAAAAATGCCCGGAGGCATTCAGCAAATGAGGGTAGATTCTATAGAAGTATATCTGGAAATGGGAAATAGATGGCAAAAGTTGTGGGGGTTACGACAAGCGTAGATGGAGATAAAAATACCTATATATTCCAAGGGAAGATGAATCTCAAGGGATCTTAGGCAATGAACATAGGAAATTTGAGCACTTAGGGAATCTAGAAACTTAGGGGTTGAGCCATCAAAATGGCTCCTATTTATAATCCAACCTAGGGCATGCTAGGGTTTCAACGACACTAATTGTGTGGCTGATATTAAATCATATCTAAGGGTAGATATTAAATTTAGGGTGTGGCATGGATTGATGGAAATGGAAGGATGAGATTAAATGAAATCAGATGGCTAGGATTAATTTATTTATATAAATATATATTTATTAGATATATAAAATATAATATATAAAACATTGTTATTTAAATATATAATAAATATATATAAATAATAGGTAAAAATGGTGGGAAAGCTAGGATGGAGGGCAAGTGACTATGTTTTGGTGGTGGAAATGGTGAGAAATCCTGGATGGAGAACAAGTGGCTAGATCTTGGTGTCTACAAGGTGTTTTGGTGTTAACGAACAAAGTGTTAAAAGTTTGAGGAAATTGATTTGATGAAAAATAAGGAGATTCTTTCGTTCGTCGTAGCCCTTGAGAGTCCTTCATTCATCATATCCCTTGAGATCCTTCACTTCATAGTTGCCTCTTAAGCTATTTTGTTTTCGGTTCATCATTAACCCTTGAGTCATTTTGTTCGTCGGATTGCCATGGCTTCATGAAAGATTCAGTTCGTTGGATGAGTAGTGCTTCATGGGAAGAAATTTTGTTGTTGTTGCTACCACTTAAAGGAGTGATATTGCTATTGAAATATTGTCATATTGAAAGAAATCATTGCTACCATTTTGTTGTCCTTTGAGTTACCCAGAGAAGGAGTTATCCACTAATGTTTGTTTACCCTAAGAGAAAAGAAATTACCCACTGTTCGAGTTGTTCACTGCTATCGTTTGCTTGAGAAAAGGAATTACCCACTGTTCGAGTTGTTCACTACTACCATTTTCTTAAGAAAAGGAATTATCCACTATTCAATTTGTTCACTGTTACCGTTTGCTTGAGAAAAGAAATTGCCCATTGTTTGAGTTGTTCATTTTTATCGTTCGCTTGAAGGAGTTGTCCACCACTACTGATTCATTTGAGAGAGTATTATCCACTGTTCATTCATTTGAGAGAAGAGTTTTCCATTACCATTTTTTGTCGTGTGAAAGAGAGTATTCGTTGTTTTGAATGAAGAGCTCCTTAGTGTTGGTAATAAGAGACATTTTTTGTGTAATGAAGAAGCAGGAATAACAAAGCACATATTGACACTATAAACTGGATGCAATAGAAGAGTAAGGGAAAGAAAGGACAAATAAATTGAATAAGTCACACAAAAATTTGATTTGGATAGACCAAAATACAATGCATGCTTGGAGGAAAGAGACCCAGGTTCAAGTCTCATACACAATTTTCTTTTGAAGAAGTGGAAATAAAGTTCTTTTGAATGAGGAGGTTTCACCTTGACGTTGGCAGCCAATAAGGTACAAAGAGATAATTTTATTTTATGGCATTATTGTTGACTTCATAAGGGAGATATAAGTAGGTATTTGAAATAAATTGTTGTGGCATTATTGTGAACATTGTAGAAAGGGAGATATAAGTATATATTGTGTTAGTGAAAGCTTTATTATGTGTGACTTGTGCAAAAGACAAAAATAAGGCATAAAGAAAGTATTATTATAAATGAAGTGGTAAAAAGATAATATTATGTGAGAATTATCAATAGGTTAATGATGATTTTGTGTATCACATTTGGGTAGATTTTGTGCATCATTGTTGGTTGAATTGAGAGTAAAACAAAGGGCAGAAGTTGTGCTTCATTGTTGAAATAAATTGGAAACATATGTGTTAGGGTTTGAGAACAAGTTGTGTTTTATCTTTGAAATAAATTGGAAAAACTAGTGCTAGGGTTGATAACAGGTTTGTGCATTATTGTGTAGCATTTGGGTATTTATTTGAGTGACATTAAAAGTGATTGTGAAAGTGTTTGAAATCAAGTTTTGTGAAACAATTTGTGCATTGGGCCTTGAGTGACTTTTGGAAAGAACATATTGAGTATTTGCATTGCATATCATTCTCTATATGTTCTTGAAAAGGAAATATGGATAGAATATGTCTGAATCACTTTAATCAAAGAAAGCATTTTGGAAAAGTTTTGAGCATGTGCTATGAGTTTTTTTGAGCATGTGTTATGAGTTGTTTTGAGCATGTGTGATGAGTAGTCTTGAGCAGAGTTGAGAACAAGTTTGTGAGCTATTTTGAGTAGGCCTTTTGAGAAGGCTTGTGAGTAGTTTTGTGCAGAGATAGTAAGCATATTTGAGAAGGCTTATGAGCAGTTTTGTACATGGTGTATGAGCATATTTTGGCAGAGTTAGGAGCAGGTTTATGAGCTGATTTGATTAAGCCTAGTGAGTAGGCTTGGTGTATATTTGGGTGAGCTTAGGGAGTAGGCTTGGAGCAGAGTTGTGAGTTGGCCTTGGATATGATAGAGTTGAGGGGAATGAGGTCTCTTGTGGATAGATATCCATGAACCTAGAGTAGAGAGGAGAGGTGTCTCCTTTGGATAGAGATCCACAAACCAAAGCAGAGAGGAGAGGTATGTCCTGTGGATAGAGATCCATGAACTAGAACTAAGAGGAGAGGTATCTCCTATGGATAGAGATCCATGAACCAGAGAGGAGAGGAGTCTCATGTGTATAGAGATTGATGAACCAGAGCTGAGAGGAGATGTGTCTCCTGTGGATAGATATCCATGAACCAGAGCATAGGGGATTGGTGTCTCCTTTGAAAAAAGGTCCATAAAAATTGTAATAGGAAATTTGTTCCCAAGATATTTGTTAAGAAAATTTAGAAGAAATATTTTATCTGTGGATGTAACCCACATTGGGTGAACCACGTCACATATGTGTCTCTCATGTGTGTGATGATTTTTGCATTTCTTTGCTACTGCTTTTGATGATATTAGTTAACACTGCTTTGGAAAGTTACTACAATTGATAACATTGGATAATATTGAATCAAAAAGAAAAGTAAAAGTTTATCTTATACTGTTCACCCCCCTCTCAATATAATCGTGTGTTCTTCAATTTCCTTATTGCTTTACACATTTGCTTCATAGTTTGCACTTATCAAGAAATGAACCTCATCTTGAGAGGATTTCATTGGTATTGATCCCTTTGTAGTTTCTTTGTGTGCAATTTATAGGTCAAATCATGAGCTATACATCACCAAGATCCTATTTCTTAGAATCATAAAGTAGAGGTTGCTAAAGAAACCCTCTATAATAAGATTTGGAAAGAGCAAGAACCCTGCAGATTGCATCTTTTTCCCTTGCGGGGTTACATATTGTAGTTGTGTATCAAATTGGTGAATCCCTAAGAGGGGTATATTGTAACTGTTTTTCACATTATTAATAAGAAGAGCATCCCATTTTCTTTATCTTGTTATCTTGATGGTTATTTAATTTCATTTTTCAATTTGTTTACATTGTTACATAGTTAGATGCATGGTTTTTGTTGTTTTACATATTGTTAGGATGTCAAATGGTGTACATGTCCATATAATCATACTTAAAACTCATCCATAGGCGATTAGCTAGGGTAACTTGAACGTCCCTATCTTTTTGGAGAGTGCACTCTTGATCCTGATCTAGGGTAGTTGTAGCTCAGGTCGAGATGCGAATGCATGATAACGACCTCCTAGATGTTTTAGCTTGGATGTAGTTGTCCCTATAAAAAGCATGCAAGGTATATTGATTCATATAATCCATATCTTGATCATAGTTAGGACCTATGGATTGATTCTAAGCAATGGCACTCAAAATGTTGAGGTTAGTGGGATGATTAGCGATGTTCAAATCTTGGGGGTCATGTTGCCACTAAGGTATGATAATGTATTGTGGATCAATGTGAAAGTGTTCCATATTTTCTTATGTTTATTTAGTAGTGTTCGCTCGTGATTGAGCTTGACTGTGTGTCTCAACCATAAGCTAAGCAGATGGTGTACACATTCTAAACTACAAAAAAAATGTAAGAAAAATAAACAAGTAGTTTTATTTTTAATCATTGATGTTATCCGTTTGTGCAATATTCTTCTATTTTTTATCTTTTTGATTTTTTTTATTTTTAATGTTTTTGGTTTTTATTTTTATTTTTATTTGTTTTTGGTTGTGTATTTAAATTAACCTAATCCTAGAACTATAGATGGTATTATGGAATGCAAAGTAACTGGGTGTGTTGATGTCCACCTTTTTGATGAGAAGTGATACAACAATGACTTAAAATAGCTTCCTAATATGGATATGGATTATGGTAACCTTATGGAAAAAATAGCCCTAAGAGGGGTTACACTGTCTAGTGCCTTGCTATCGGCCCATTTGGGCTTTCACTTCACCCTTGTGTGGGCTTGGGTATAAATAATAGCTATGATTTTGCAAATTATTAAGCCTAGAAATGAAGGGTGTCTAAACTTGTCCTACTTTGGGACACACCCAAAAGTAGGGTACTTTTCAATGATGAAATTCAAAACTCCACTCGCAAGGACTACTATGGTGTGTAGGGGCCAATCCACGGTGGGATATGAAATCCCACGTCATGTGATTGCTATCAATCATTGGTGATGAAATCCAACTAACTAATGTTTTAGATGCCTCGTGAGTGTATGTGGGTTTTTTTTATTTTTGTAAAAAATAAAAGTAAACATGCGATGACATTCACTAATGCAAAGCATAATAAACATTTATAGTTTTTAATGCATTTTTGTTTCCTACTATGATAGTTTACCCCGAATAGGCAACAATTCAGGCAAACAATAAAGAATACAGAGACTGATCCTTGCTAGGACGATCACAAATAGAGACTATCTTAACTTGAGATAATCATAGACAAAGACTATCTCGACTAGAGATGATCGTAGTCTGACTAACTTAAAGCTGAAAGCTTCTGCAAGTATGCTCCAAATAAATATTTTCTTTCTTTTTAGAAATACAAGAGAAAAATATAGAAAGCTAACGTTGAAAGCCTAAGTTTGATGGAGTTTTACAGATCTGCTATTTTTCAGCCTTTGATCAAATACCATCTCGACCTAAGGTGATTGCAACACAAGGATCATCTTGACCCTAGATAGTTACATTTGAGTATCTGCAATCACCAAAAATAGTTAATCAATTAGTCAAAAAAATTGTATTAGATAGATAGGGACTAGGTCCTATCATGATTACCATATGAAAGCAAGAAATTTACACCAAATAAAGAATAATAAATACAAATGTATTTTAAAGCACATTGAAAGATAATCCTTGTATTAATGTTTCCCTTCTTTGAAAAGTTACAATAGTATCCCTAGAGGGGATATTTTTAAAAATAATACAAATATTACAAAACACGGGGAGTAGGTTTCCCCTCTCTTCCATAAAAGATGTATCCTAATGCAATGTAAGTATCTCCTTACTAGTGTAGTTCATATGGGAGTGAGTTTTTTGGGACTTTCGTGTGGAATATGATGTGGATTTGAAGCCTTTTTGCCATCTTCAAGTCTTGTTCCTTGCACAAAAAGAGAACAAAAAGCATATTAATAACATATGAGGGGCCCACCGAGGTTGGACCCGTATTGAATATGAAAATAATAAATGAAGGAAACAATAAATATGTACATATATGAATTAAAATCTAATCTAGAAAAGAAACCAAAAAAATATAGATCTAAGCTAAAATTAATAGAAAACAAGAAAAATAGTGGTTTGATTGTGATTGTATCGAATCGAGACGGTTTCATCTACGGACCGTCTCAGGGTGAGATGGTCACTATCGTGGGCCTGCATTTCTATGCAACCAGGTATGGGCAATGTTTGGTATGACCTAGGATGTATTTTCAATGGATTTTTGTGGTGGGGGATGAGTTAACAGGCTTGAACATTCATTAGAGTGAGGTTATAGATCACACAAAGTAGAGAATTACAACTTTCAATCCTATACAATAGCCAAATAGAATGGTCTTGACAACAAGAAAACCTGGTAGATTGATTTTGATAGCACTTCATTGCATGAATTGAAAATATTGGAGATCATAAAAAATGAGAGGGGAGTACCCTCTTATGGACCTCTTGACCAGAAGCTAAATGTGGCAAGGGTAATCTACATGAAAAAGTAGAGGGGTAGTTTGCATGTAAAGAAAATGCATGCCATTGATTGACTAATTACATGTGATTTGATAAAATTAGCTCGTGCAGGCCATTTGGTATCGACGCAAAATCATTCATGGTGCTAATGGGAAGTTTTGATTGCCATTTATGATTTTATTATTTTTATATTTGTTTTTGCATGATCATCTCAGGTCGAGATGATCATGACCATAAGATCGTCTTAGGTCGATATGGTTAGGCTTCTTATAGGGAAAGTTGCCTAATATTGGTGAAAACCACTAAATTAGTCCTAAGGTTTCCAAGGTGGATTGTGTGAGTTAGAAAGGAGGCCTCTTTGGGAGTCTCCTCTCAAATGATGCATTTTAGGTGTCTACAAATAGAATCTTAGAAACATTATTATTTATAATATTAAATTCAATTTAATTCAAACCATAAAGGTTATTGATAATTCCTTATTCAAATAAAATACCTATACTAATATTAAACTTTAGTATGGTATTTAAGTGGACTACAAATTAATGGAACCTCTATATCCATTAGTCCTTTTTGAAGGGTATTCTATCCCAAGTCCTCTTACACATAAACACACATGTAAACAAAAGTGAGCAGTCAAATGCATCAAACAAGGATGGATGAAGTCATCACAATCCAATCCCCCCCCCCCCCCCCCCCCTCCTCCCCCCCCCCCCCCCCCCCCCCCCCCCCCCCCCCCCCCCCCCCCCCCCCCCCCCCCCCCCCCCCCCCCCCCCCCCCCCCCCCCCCCCCCCCCCCCCCCCCCCCCCCCCCCCCCCCCCGCCCCCCCCCCCCCCCGCCCCCCCCCCCCCCCCCCCCCCCCCCCTCCCCCCCCCCCCCCCCCCCCCCCCCCCCCCCCCCCGTTGCCTGCCTGGTTTGGGTAGTTCTGGGTCGCGCCCGGCGGGGGGGGGGGGGGGGGTGGGGGTGTCCCCCCCTAAAAGCGGCCCGCGCCCCGGGGGGGTCCCCCTCCCTCCCTCCCCACCCCCCCCCCCCCCCCCCCCCCCCCCCCCCCCCCCCCCCCCCCCGGCGCCCCCCCCTCCCCCCCCCCCCCCGGGGCCCCCCCCCCCCCCCCCCCCCCCCCCGCCCCCCTCCCCCCCCTCGCACACCCCCCCCTCTCCCCCCCCCCCCCCCCCCCCCCCCCCCCCCGCCCCCCCCGCTTCCATCCCCCCCCCCCCGGCCCGGCGGGCGCGGCCGCGGCCCGCGCCGCCCCCCCCCCCCCCCCCCCCCACCCCCCCCTCCCCTCTCTCTCTCCTCTCCCCTCTCCTCCCCACTTCCCTCCTCCCCTCGCGCGCCCCTCCCCCCCCCCCCCCCCCCCCCCCCCCCCCGCCCCCCCCCCCCGCCCCCACCCCCCCGCCCCCCCCTCGCTCCGCCCGCCGCCCCCCCCCCCCCCCCGGCGGCGCCCCCCCCCCGCCCCCCCCTCCCCTCCTCCTCCCCCCCCCGCCGCCCCCGCCCATCCCCGCTCCCCCCCCCGCCCGCGCGCGGCGCGGGGGGGCCCCCCCCGCCGCGGGCGTGGGGGGGCGTGGCGGGGCGCCGGGGCGCGGGGGGGGGGGGGCGGGCGCGCCGCCGCCCGCCCGCGCCTCCCCCCCCCCCCCGGGGCGGCCGGGCCCCCCCGGCGCGGGGCCCCCGCGCCCCCGCGCCTCTCCCGCTCGCCCCCCCCCCCCGCCCCCGCCCCCCCGGGCCCCCCCCCCGCGCTCCCCCTCGCGCCCCCCCGCGCCGCCGGGGGGCGCCCCCCCCCCGCCCCCCCCCCGCTCCCCCCCCCCGCCCCCCCCCCCCCCCTCCCCCCCTCCCGTCCCCCCCCCCCCCCCTCCCTCCCCCCCCTCCCCCCCCCCCCCCCCGGCGCCGCGCGCGCTCCGCGGCGCGCCCGGCCCGGGGCGGGGGGGCGCCCCGCCGCGCGCCCCGCTCCCGTCCGGACAGCGATCCCTTCGCGGTCTTGGCTCCCCCCCCCTCGGCGCGGCCCGCGGCCCGCCGCGCGCGCCCCCCCCCCCCCTCCCCCCCCCCCCCCCCCCCGCCGGCGCGCCCGGGGCTGGGCCGGGCTCCCCTCCGCGCTCTGTCGCCCCCCCCCCAGGCTCCCTCCCTACCTATCCCCCTCCCTCCTCTCCTGTCTGATCTCTCCTCGCGATCCCTCTCCTCCTCATTTCTCTCGGACCCCACCACCCGCGCCCCGCCCCGCCACACCCGCCGCCTCCGCTGCTCCCCCCCCCTCCTCGCTCTTTACCCTCCAGCGTGCCTCGTTGATACTTAGTATTGGGTAAACCTATTATAAATTCCATAGATATAACTTGTCATTTTTGCATAGGTATATCATGTGGATATAATTGCCCTGTAAGATGTCTACGTTTAACCTTAACCTTTTAGCATTCTAAGCATCGAGCAACAAAATTAGTGATATCTTTCTTCATTCATGTCCAAAAATTCTTTTTCATATTTTCCATCATATTTTCCCCTCTAGTATGAGTAGAGTAAGGGGATCTATGTGCTTCTTGCATGATCAGTTTCATTATATCACCCATTTTTTGTATGATAATCCTATCTTTATAGCACAAAATACCATATTTCATGCTAAAATCCTTATTTTCTTCATGATGTCTTCTCATTCTGACCCAAATATACTTGTAATACATGTCCTAATATTGTATCTTCCTAACTTGGTCTAATAAATCTACATGGCTCCGGTTCAGGGCTATTATGTGCCCTCTTCTGCTTAAGGCGTCAACCACCTTATTTTCCTTCCCTTTGATATATTCAATATCAAAGTCATACTCAGCCAAGAACTTGATCCATCTCTTTTATTTTGTATTAAGCATAGGTTGAGTAAATATGTATCTCATGCTCTGATGGTCAGTCCTTAGCTCAAAGGGCCTTCCAACATAGTAATGACATCAAATCCTAAGAGCATGCACCAATGTTGCCAACTCCAAGTCATGCGTAGCATAGTTAACTTCATGTTTCTTAAGTTTCCTTGATGCATATGCTACGAATAATTCATCTTGTGAAAGCACTCCTACTAACCCTTCTAGTGATGCATCAGTGCATACTAAGAAGTTTCCTTAGGATATGGAATCTTTAGGATTGGTGTTGTAGTGATTTTTTGTTTAAGCAATACAAAAGTAGATTCACACTTAGTCATCCACTTAAATTCATTTCCTTTGTTTTGGATATTGGTTATGGCAACGACTATTTTGGAGTAATCCTTCACATATCATCTATAATAGTTCATCATACCCATGAAGCTTCATACTTTAGACACATTGGTTGGCGATGACCAGTTCAAAATAACCTCAATTTTCTTTGGATCCACTACAATTTGTTTGATGGATATTATATGTCCCAGATATCGCACTTCTCAGACATAGAAATCACTTTTTGATAGATTTCCATAGAGTTGATTCCTTCTTAACAACTCCAACACAATTATAAGGTGTTTATAGTGTTCTTTCCTATTTCAAAAATATATTAGAATGTCATCTAAAAATATGAGGATAAATTGGTCCAAATATCTCCTGAATACACTATTCATTAAATTCATGAATTTAACATGGGTATTAGTTATCCCAAAGGGCAAGACTATAAATTCATAATGCTCGTATCTAGTTTTGAATGTTATATTATGGGTGTCCTTCTCTCGTATCCTTAATTGATGATATCATGATCTTAGATCAAACTTTGTAAATATCATGGTATCCTTCAATTAATTGAATGGGTCTTTGATCCTAGGTAAAGGATACATATTCTTGATGGTTTCTTTGTTGAGCATTCTATAGTCTATACAAAGTCGTAAAGAACCATCTTTTTGTTGAGTGAAATTGTCTCACACTTAATTATCAAATCAGAATTAGATTTAAAGAATAGTTATCCCATATAGATATCCATAATTATGATCATTGATATTTTATTCATTTTTCTTAGTTTCTTGCATAAAAGAAAGTTTGCAATAAATGAAAATATTGAAAATATGCTTAATTTAAGGAATGTAATTATGAACTAAACTAGGTGTGGATCCACTTTTTATGATTCTAATGATGCATTATCTATCTTAATATGTTCTATAATTTTGTAATATGCAATTTAATAAAATTTATATTCTAAGTTTATTCTATGTTCTAACTATATCTACTGTGTTTTAGGAGGAAGAGATCTAGGGACTAACCTTTTGGAGTGGGCCTTGCCTCCTCAAGGTTAGTATTAATCTCCCCCTCTTTCTATTCTACTTTAACTTTTTAGAATTTTATATTCATTAAATAATTTTTATGCTACCTAATTCATATGTGCAGGAAAGGAAATGAAAGTTACAACAAAAAGCAAAGCATGAAGAAGATAAAGAATTTTATTACCATACTCATAGAAGAAAGACAATGATGCTAATTTACTCTTTTATTCCAATCTCCATATAAATTTGTACAATGTAACATGGTTGTAACAATATGCTTCCTTTCTCCTCCTGTGTATCTGGACCCTTCTATAGTTGAGGGATTAGGGATTTGTAATATATACTTTTACATATTCCCTTACAATAGAATTTTCAACCTTTTCTTGTTACATGGTTGAATGAATTCAGTTTGGACACTAAAAATATATAACAAAATAACCTATAATCTAAATAGTTTGAAAACTGTGTGAATCACTATGAATATATTTATCCTTTTCTTAAGGAAAAGATAAATTTATTACAATGCATAATCATAACTATATAACACATTGATATGAATTCAAGCATAGTCCCATTAAGAAAAATAACAAATTACACATGCTTGACTGTCTCAGTTGTATACGTGATATTGGTTGAGCTAGAAATGTGTGCAATGTTTTATTGTACAAAAGAAATTTGCTAATAATAAACAGGTTTCTATAGACTGTTTTTGTAGACTCAGCAAAACTCCTTTGTAGCAGTTTCCCATAGATCATGTTCGTGGACTAATTTAGCAGCGTCCTCCTATAGTAGTGTTCTGTAGATAATATTCATCTCAAAAACTTGAAACAAACACTTTACAGACAAGATTTATGTAAACTTTGAGTTATTTAAGATATTACAACTGCAGATAATATTCATATCAAAAACTTGTAAAAATGTTTATATTATGGATCAAAATGCAAATATTTCCTAGAAATTCCAACTTAAATGCACAAAAAAAACTTTACATCATGGTTAAATTTTATCCTCATCACTTTCTTTTTAACAAAAATTATCGATGCACCCCATGGTGATACACTAGACTTTATCAATACCTTTTCTAAAAACCCATGTTTTTGTACTTTTAACTCCTACATCTCTATAGGATTCATCCTATAATGACCTTTGTGGATATGTTATGCTCTTGGTGTCAGCTCAATAGTAAAATAAAACTCACGTACAGGAGGATGTCTGGGTAGGTCTTCAAGAATACATCATTAAATTTTTGCAATATTGGATGTTTCCCAAACACTTATTTCTTTTTATCTTCCCCAACTTCGTTGAGTTTCACAACATAAACCATCCCTCCTTTCCTGATGGTTTTCTTTAGTTGCATAGCGAAAAGCAATTGAGGTTTAAAAGACCCTTGATCACTATGGATCCTTAATCTTCCCTTGCCCTTTTTCGAATACTCTATCCACCTATCCTGGAAATTGATTAAGGCTTTAAGATCCCATAACCAATCCATTCTTAATATAATATCAAAGGCATGTAGCAATGTTACATACAAGCATCCTACAATAGAACCATTGGTTAGGGTAATTTTGCCATAGGAAAACATTGATCTATTGAGTAGGTTTGTCCAAAACCATACTCAACCTTCCACCCTTGTGCCAAATATCCTAATATTTTTAGCATATCCCTGACTATACTAGAAGAAATAAAGCTATTTGTAGCTCCACTATCAATTAAAATCTTTACTTATTTATTAAAAATATTACCCCTTAAGAGCAATGGGATGGCTTCCCTTCCAAATTATGACTTTCATTCGTAGCATAAATCTTGTGGGCAGGTTCTTTATCTTTCATAGTGGATGTACTTGGTCCTTGTTGATGTGGACAATGGTTAGCATAGTGCAGGCCTCCACAATCGTAACACCCACTCTTGGGTCCTGAGTGTACTCCTTGCTTTTGTTCTCTAGTTTTATCCACTGGTACTGAATTCGATTGCTTCTAAGGTGGAGGTTTGTTATTACTGTTGTTGTTTCTCCTTTGGAAATTCTTTCTAAAATTTTCTTGCTTCTCGTTGTTCCTCCTTTTAGATATTGGTAAGATTTTACCATTATGGTTTTGTTCTCCTTCCCACTTTATGAAACCAACATTGTTTCTCTTCTTGAGTGCTTGTCGATCTTGTTCAGATAGAACTACATAGTTAAACTAAAATTGATATTATGCCTTCTTAGCTAAGTTATAAGCTTTTTGTAGTGATTTTGGCTTGTGCATATTTACATTATGCCTAATATTAGGTTTTGTTCCTAAGATAAATTTGTGAATCTTCATCTTCTCGTCATAAGCAAGCATGTATTTCAACAACCTAACCAAATTCTTATAGTATACCTCAACTTATTTGGTCTCTTGCTACAGGTTGGTGAATTCCCCAAACTTTTGTTGCATAGAAATGTTCTGTAAGGAATATCTTCTTGAAGACTGTAAAAAAATCCTTTTACTTTAAATCAACTACTTCAATTTTTTTCTCTTCATGGAAGGTTTCCCATAATTCCAATCCAGCCCCTTGCAAATATAGTGTTGCCCATAGTATCTGAGTCCAGTAGAGTAGTTCTTCACAGTGAAGTAGATTTCTAGTTCCCTTAGTCAAGCCTCAACTTCATCGTCTTCTCTTCTCCATTAAATTTGGAGGTATGGACATGCTTTATGTCCTTGGCTAGTTCTATCTTTAGTAGAGCCTTGGCTTATCACTCTTTAATGATTGGTTCACTAGCTTGCCCAACCTCTGAATTCCCAACCTAGGAATCTTGATTCACTATGGTCTTCAACAACTATCTTTGTTGCTCCATTTTTTCTTGCAGCAAGGTGATTACTGTAGTAAGGTTCTCTACCCGTCTATTGGAATTGCTCAAACCTTCATCTCGGGATCTTCCTTAAAAATCGTCGTGATGGGTTTATCTATTTGGTGGAATAAACTCCCCTTTTTTGTATCTTTGGTGCCATTATCCTGATCACATAAAAGAAATAATACCATGTTAGGTTACAACTTATTTCATGGATAGTACTACTAACTCTAGCTAAATACATCATCTACATAAGCTAACTACAAAGTTTTCTTACTAAAACCACCCTCACTTCATGTAGGTGTTACTCTAAAAACTACCATCTAACTCCATTATTAATGGCCATTCTTACTATGTAAGTTATCGTATTGACATGAGCTACCCTTCCTAAGGTCAACTCTCTAGAGTTCTAGCAACTAGAAATTCTAGGTATTCCTGGCTTTAGCTTAAGAACTAAGCAAGGGCTTGCATAAGAAGATACTTGAATCCTTAACACATTCCATGAAGCCTCTAGTCCATCGTACCTAGAGCTCTGATGCCAAATGTAACGACCCAAAATCTAACTAAGGGAATTTTTTTTAAATAAACATACTTAAGAGGGATTTACATATTCCTAACTAGTGCATGTTATACTACAAAGTTATCTAAACTAATCTAATATTTTAATTTGTCTGTCCCATACCTATGATGAGCCAACTTATCTCCTTCCTTATCTACCAAAAGGATACACACATCCCTATACCATCCATAAGCATGTATCTGTAGCTATACTAAGTGTATTGTAAATAAGCTATTAGTCTCATCCCACATATGAGCTAACTTATCCCTTTTTGCTTGTCAAAAGGGTATGCCCATCACTACACCATACATAAGTTTGTCTATGTACTTGCACTACACATAGCACCAAGTAAGCTATCAATCTCATCCCAATGATGAGTTAACTTATTCCTTTCATCACCCTTAATGATAACCAAGTTCGTTTAAATATACTTGATGCTTTGTAAATCTATCTAGTTTAGTTTCTTTGAAGAGATCTTTAAATCAAGGTTACCCCAAGTTCCTTCCTAAGGGATCCCATAATCCCTTAGGTTTCTTTCTCTACTTCTAACACATAAGCATAATCATATTTAGATATCAATTCTAATCATCTAACTACATTAAATCATTAAGATATTCTAATCTTTCTTTCCTTAGAAGAATATGATTAAGTCTACCTACTTAAATAGGCATTGGATAACATCTATGATAACATCAAAGAAGGTACTTAAATAAGATGTCATGATTTTAACTAAAACATTAACAAACATAATAGTTTATGAAACTACAACATCATAGATTCTTTATAAATAACAAGTAAGAGATACATCTTTCATTCATATATTAAATCATTACATAACCCAAGTATGGTACAAGTACTCCCATACTTTAAAGAATAAAGCATTACAACTAGGAGATTTCTCAACTAGAGTATACTCCATAATATGTTTCCATAACTAATCTTCACTACAACATATATCAAAGGTCAATATCTCAAATCTAAGTATCCTCCTTGGTCCTTCTCGCTTTTCCATCGCTCAATTGATGGTGGTAAGGGATCATGACAACTCATAGATCTTATGAAGCATGCAACTAAATGCATCTACTAAATGACTTATGAAACAAGTGCAATTATAATTGGATACCAAATTGCAACTATACAAACTACTCAATGCATTTGTTCATAAATCATTCACTCAAAACATCAAAGAAAACCTCATTCATCCATTCTTATTCTTATCATAAAAGGAGAGTCATTTTATCCTTTAGGAATGAAGGTCATGGAGTAATTCACAACCCTTCCTTTAATCAATCAAAGGTTCATGCTTTTCATCATACAAAACTGTTTCTTTAATCAATTAAGGTCTCATACCCTTAACTAATAAAATACTTACAAACCCATTTCTTTAATCAATTAAGGTCCCATACCCTTAACTAATCAAATACTTATAAATCCATTTCTTTAATCAATTAAGGTCCCATACCCTTAACTAATCAAATAATTACAAAATCCATTTCTTTAATCAATTAAGGTCCCACACCCTTAACTAATCAAATACTTGAAACCCCATTTCTTTAATCGATTAAGGTCCCATACATTTAACTAATCAAATACATGCAAACCCATTTCTTTAATCCATTAAGGTCCCATACCCTTAACTAATCAAATACTTGCAAACCCATTTCTTTAATCAATTAAGGTCCCATACTCTTAATTAATCAAATACTTGCAAACACATTTCTTTAATCAATTAACGTCCCATACCCTTAACTAATCAAATACTTACAAATCCATTCTTTAATAAATTAAGGTCCCATACCCTTAACTAATCAAATACTTACAAAACCCATTTCTTTAATCAATTAAGGTCTCATACCCTTAACTAATAAAATACTTATATAAATCATATTTTTAATTCAAATAAATCAAATGCCCTTTATTCAATTTAAGTATACAAATACCATTCTTTTCATGACAAAGTCCTTCCTTCCAATTTAATAAATCCTTCACTGATCATTCTAAAATAAAAAAGTCATTCTTTTTAATTTGATAAATTAACCAACGATCATTCAAAAAATGGGGGTTCATTATTTTTGCCAGCCAACTCAACCGATCAACAAATCAAGCATAGGTGGGTTAGCAACACGTGGGGAGAAAATAGCCCTAAACAAAAATGGATTCAGTAGGTCAAATAAGATGCAAGCAGACCAACTAACACTGCATCAACCACTGGCGCATCGCACCCCACCAAGCGGTGGCTTTCTGACCACCACTTGGTGATCATTATATAAGGGGTGCTTCCCCCCTTATATCTTCCTTATGTATTCTCACATAAACAATGTGGTCTAAAATAAACTAAGGTTTTAAAACTAACCAAATGGATGCGCAATCAAGGACCCACTAAGCCATGTGGCGACGAAGGCAACTACGGTCAATAGTTGAGAACAAGCCATGTGGACCACAAACCCAATACAACAAGCAACAAACCATCATAGAAGGGGGTAAGTGTCAACAGAGAGCACCACCAACCGATGTTGGGAAACCCCACAAGTGGGTTGACCCTTGATCACAATCATGGTCGATAAACTAAGGGAGGTTGGCTCCCTTTAAGGTGCGAAGGTGCTAGGGCATATCCCATGTGGGATAATGCCCAAGGAAGGTAGGTAAGGCCTTTCTTTGCCCATGCCCTCTCAAGCACAAAAGCATCGCTCGAGACAGTGCATATTGATGGGTATTTAATAAATTAAAGTTTTCCCCTAAGTTAAACCTTTAGGGAGGTAAACTAGTGATGATGATGCCACCAACATAGTCCTCTCTCACCACCAAACTCAGGTAACCAACACAGGGTCAAAATGGAATATAAGAGGTAAATTAGAAAATTTTCACTAGTCGACTCTATCCAATCCAAGGCAACATGACAATCACTCAAAACCTAGGGCATGGAAGGGGTGAAAGTGGATGTTCGAAACCATCAAGGATAAACTTACCACAGAGCATTCAAGCAGAAGCAAAAAGTTTCTAAAATAGGTCTTTAAAGCTTGAGTTGAAAAGAATGAACGTCCCTAGAGGATATTGACCAACCTTGACATAACCATGAGGGAAGAGGAGCATACAAAACTCAGGTAAATATAAGTCCTTAACATCAAAGGGATAAAAAAAAAAGATTGTAACAAGGTTTTTATAAAAGAAATAAATAGTAAGGCCTAATAATCATTTGCGAATAGTCTAAGAAGAGCAAAAGGCAATATAGTCCTAGCTTAATAAATTTAAATTAAGCTAAATAAAAAGGAGTTCCAACCTATCACTCCTTCTTGATGGGCTCCTTCAAATTTTTTCCTTGGTTAGCTCTTCTCCTTTGAATCTTTAGTGCATTCAAATTTCTCTGCAACGTCCCTTTTCACATGCCCTTCCAAAGAATCATTTTCCTTCCTTACACTTGATCTCTTAACCAAGGAAACCTATTTACAATTTCCCCAAAGTCCCCATTTTGACATAAATGCAACCTACCAAGAGTAATGCCATCCTTACCCAAGGTGGCCAAAGAGGGAATATTTGAATTTAAAAATAGTTCTTCCCTTTTTAAATTATTTTACCTCCAAAATATATTTTACCTCTTAATAAAATAAAAATAGATGAAGTCATTATTTTATTTATATAGTTTATGGAAGATGAAGTTATTATTTTATTCATATACTAGAAAAGGTGAGTGAGAATTAAATAGAATATTGGAAACGTTATTGTTTATAATATTGAATTTGATTTAATTCAAACCATAAAGGTCATTGATCATTCCTTATTCAAATAAAATACCTATACTAATATTAAACATTAGTATGGTATTTAAGTGGACTAAGGATTAATGGAACCTCTATATCCATTAGTCCTTTTTGAAGGGGATTCTACCCCAAGTCCACTTACACAAAAACACACATGTAAACAAAAGCGAGCAGTCAAATGCATCAAACAAGGGTGGGTGAAGTCATCGCAATCCAATCATCGATCCTAGCCGAGGACTTATGGTAACTTCTAGGTTACCAGCTTTGGGCTAAGGATGGATGGGTTGTCGATGATTACCCTAAAAGCAAGAATGCATACCTACATGAGGGTAGTCATTCATGTTACCCTGAGCTGCCATATTCATCATTTCCCCTTTCAAGTACCCCATTCTCGATGGTCAATTCTACCTCTCCCACCCACAAGTGTACTTGGTCTTGCACATCGACAATACATTAGCAGTACCATATTTCTCAAAGATAAATCAATATAAATATTGCATAACCATCCAAATGCATCACAACTAGGCATCAAATAGTCATTCATCAATACATAGTATATTAGACAAAAATTCCTGCCAAGGCGGGTCATGACACCTACACTAGCTCTTCCTAGATTCCCCCGTGATGCTCCATCCATGTTAACTTTTACCCAATCCTCTAGGGGAGCCTACCACTTTCTCTTTCTATCTGCTTTTAGGTGCCTTATGGTCACCATTTTTTGCTTATCATCCTTAAGAGCAATTATAATTTTGGTCATGAACTGTTCCAACCATTGGTGGGGTTCTTGGGGATACTCCATCATATGTTGGATTGTCTTTATTATGTTGGCTATGGTCTTTTGCCAAATATGGTGGATGTCCATAGACTCTTGTTTGAAGATGTAGTTATTCATTTCCTTCCATATGCTCAAAAGAAGGAGATTAGTTTCTACCCATACTATATGCCTTATTACTAGTTTACTCCATCATGTTAGTCCATTCCCTCCACATATGCTTTAGGGTGGCAAAGCCAAACAAATTAATATAAAGTAAGGTAACCATCATCTTTATCAACTTTGAGGCTATAAAACACTCAATAAATAAGTGGTAGAGTGTTTTGAGGTTTTTCCCACACATATTGCATTTGAAAGGACCATGGTAGCCTCTTTTCATAAGTTGTTACCTTGTTAGAACCCTTTTATGTTGAATAATCCAAAATAAGAATCTCATCTTAGGACATAATTTTTTTTCCAATATCTATTTGACTAAATCTCAAAGTGGGTTAGCAGTACTTTAGCATACAAATGAATAGCCACGTGTAACTTTATACTGCCCTTGACTCGTGTTTCCCCATCCAAGGTAATCCTTTGCTTGAGACCATGAAAGTAATCTCATCTATAGATTTTTTTGGATATCCATATTTTACATCTCTAGGATTTGAGTTATCCATTCGGCTATGGGGACCTAGTTTCTCCCAACTTCTAGATTTCTAGTCTAGTACCTACAATATTTTGCTACCTTTATCCAATTTTCTCTATGTAGCCTCTCAATGATAGGTCTTCACTCTAGAAATTTAACCACCAAAGGTTGATGTCCATCTCAAGAGTCTATCCAAAAGTTCACATATTGACCATTATGAATTATCCAAAAGAGCTCCTTCTTTATCAAATCCTCTCTTGTCTTAAAAATTGCTAAGATGGGGGATCCTCTGCTAGGGAGTTGGTGGCAAATAATATATGCTAGAATTCTATGCTTTGCATATTTAACTCTTAAATTTTGGGCCCATAGCACATTGGGGTTGTTCAACATCCTCCAATACAACTTATCTATTAGTGTCTTTTTGTTCTTGATCGTCAATTTGAATCTTAGACCCCTTTCATGTTTGTGAAGGCATAAAGTTTTCCACCACACCAATGCCTATTTCATTTTCTTCTTAGTGCCCCTCTAAAGGAATTGATGATTTATTTGATCCATATCTCTCAATACTACCTTGGGAATGTCCAAAAATGTGGAGACATAATAGGTATATATTGAAAGGCTGATTTAACCAGGGTTATTCTTCCCCCTAATGTAGCCATCGATTAGTCCATTTTTCTATTTTTTGTTTTACTCTATCCACTAGTCAGGCCCAATCCTCCTTCTTTCATCCCCCTATTTTAAGAGGAATGCCTAAGTAGGTGATAAGGAGGGTGTTAGGACCCTCCTAACGTAACTCTTAATCATATTATATATTATATTGTATTATAAAGGGACACATCCCTTCACCATTC